>APFE030593708.1:0-10742 GCA_000404065.3 Pinus taeda | reverse complement strand
AGATCCCAGAAGATGACTCACCTCCCTATAATCATCTATATATGGATCCCTCATCACAGAGATCCAGAGGCTGGAATTTTGTATCTTATAGAGAAGTGCTATTGGTTTTCTAGTGTACATTCATAGTGTTCGGCGATCTAAGCTTTGCTTGAGGTGAAGAAGGGCTTTCTAGCTAGGGGATGATGTTGGGTCAGAACATATGGTTGTAATCCTCTTACTACTTTTCATCTTAATAAAGCTATTCTAGTTTTCCTCCATATTCTTGTGTACTTGTTTATATATGCATTTATATGGTTAACACACATCTAGTCCTGTGTTATTTATGAATATAGATCTTTTTTCTTTGATAGTAGTATGTTGTTGTGATCCCACAGGTGCTCTTTGAAGCTGGGCAGACAAAGAAGAAGTGGCAAAGCCCTATCAGGAAGGAGAGGAAATCAAGCGCAAGACTAAGGTTGGTCTCCTTGGTCCCCCTCTTGTCTATTTTCATAAAGGAAAATGAAAGTAGACTTTACTTGCTTGTTTCTAAGATAGCCACCCATCTTAGTGGGAATATCAGCATCCGAGTGGACACTATTCCCGGTAACACGGGGCTAAATTCCTCCCATATAATGATGTCGTGAGATGGGTAGTGGAAAAAATTCTAGTTACAAACAGAATCTTTTGCACAGATGATGGGAGGATATTCAACTCATTTCAGCCAGATGATCTAAGGAAAATGTATCACTTACTAGAGCCTTAAAAGCAGTACAACAAAGCCTTTCTTTAAGAGTTTGCAAAATAAAATGAGTCAGAATCAGACCCGATTAGGTAATGGAGACATTTTCCAGAGAAGCGCAAGCACGAATCATCAGGTAAGTACTCTGTGGACTCATTGGCTTCTCCTTACTGTTATGCCAGAGCTATGATGTGTAGGATGTGGGGAATACATGACTTTGCTAAGTTAACTATAGAAATGGTCCCTCTAATGGAGGCAGCAATCAATGGCTATGTAATGGATGAGGCCAATATTTTATCTGACAAGTTAGCCACAAAAATCCTAGAGTATAGAGAAAATTCATATCAAACTACTAGGACCATTCCCCCATTCTATTACAGTGCTTACATTATGGACATTGTTGGTTTCAATTATGAATTTCCTTTGCTCGGGTGGAGATGGACCCTCGCAGACCCTAAGGCAATCCATATCTATCATGATCATTTATGGAAGGCTAACTACAAAAACCATTTGCAAAAAATCTGCAATGGTTTGATTGTGCCTATTTATTACTCTATTTTTGATAAGCCTGCTCCAAAGATATCCCCAGAAGCAGAAACGGATTTGACAACAGTAGGCAGTTGGTTTGGGGAAGAAAAATTCACTTATAAAAGGATTTTTGGTAGCCTTACAAAACCTCATGTCCTTCCACTATATGTTCCCGATAAATTGTTAGCTCGGGAATTAGCCTATCAAATAACAGTAGAAGGGACATCCAAAACCCTTAGAAATTCCAAGAAACGGGCATGGTCTACATTCCCTTTAAGATGCGATGTTTTCACTCTTCATGATTACAAACATGCAGAAAAGGAGGCAGGAAAAATACAAATGTTGAATCTTGTGACAACCCCCAATAGGCAATATGATCCAAGAAAAGTTGCCTATAATGTTCTTGAACAAGCCAAGCTTGCAAAGCTTGATCTTGAAAAGGATGACTTTAATGATCTATTTTCCTCAACCCAATTTTTATTTCAAGTTAAATCATTGGCTAGGATCAAATATCAAGATGAAGGATTAGAATTGTTTAATAGGCTTAGAGAGAAGAGGTTGTAAACTCTGCCTTTAGATGTCTTAGTCATAGATCCTAAAGCCCAGTCATCCAGTTAGGTTGAAGAAATAGTTACTGGAAAGATTTCCGATGTTGAAAATAGCTCCGAACAACAATAGAAACAGGAACAGGAATAGAAACAAAAATAGGAACAGAAGCAAGAACAGGGAAAATATAGCCAACTCATGAATATGGATACTCAGATTGATCCCAAGTTTCTTCAAGAATGGAAATAGTTTGATTCCATTATAAGCAATACTGAGACTTTATAGGGATTCAGCATGCCTGGAGTGACAAATGGTGACAAAACTTCAACTAGTACGGTTCCAACTAAAGGAACCAGTGGCTGACCCATCATTCAGAAAGATATGGAGATAATTCGAGAAAATCCATCTGATAAAATCATCCTACATGTAGAAGAAATACCACCTTTAGATGTCTTTTACAACCCCAAACATAAGGTTGTAGTAAAAAGACAAAAGAAAAAGAGAAAGTTTGATCAATCCTCTCTTTTACCTGCACAAACAGAAATGGTTAATGTGGTATGGAGAGAAGAAATTAGTTGTTCAGAAGACCTTACAAAACTCTCTCAATATGTCAAGGCATACTTGGTAGCTACTATGGATAAAGCGTCAAAAGTTAGAAATTTACTCAAAGAAAAATATCAGTCAATTGTTTCTTGGAAGCACAGGTATCCGAAAAGCAACAGAGAATAGAGCAGTTGGAACAACAGTTAGCAACACAACAGCAATCAAATAACCAACTAAATGAGAAATTGCTCAAGGAGAAGTAGAGGATAGACCAAAGTGCAATATAGAAACAAAAAGAATTATCTTTCGCATTGGCCAAGCTAAAGACAACGAATGAGCAATCAAGCAAAATAAAAGATGAGAAAATCACTCAGCTGACTTAACAAATAGAAAAGTTCAAAAGTCTTCCTCAACCAACAAAATTCAGATCCGAAGCTCTCTAGATCAATAGGGCATTGATTAAACAATTAAATTTACTATGTCATAATATTTATCTTGCTTAACCCCTCTGTGATATTTCTTCTTCAATGATTGACAAATTAGTTGATGCAAGGCAGAACCTAGAACAGGTCGATGAGATATTGACAGACTTTCCTTCCTGGAAAGAAACCAATGATGGGCAAGCTGCAAATCTGCCTAAAATTCTAGAATCAAAAAAAGAAATTATTTTCCTAGAATGGCAATCCCAATTAACGAAAGCATAATGGGCAACTTCGAGATGTATATCAGTAACTGGTAATTTGATTGAATTAATTAACGATAATTTTTATCTATCTAATTTGATTTCAGAGTGCACTCCAGGTAAATTGCCATTAGCTAAGGCACTGGAGCAGTCATGCCAACAAGATTTAGAAAAGAAGGAAATATTAATCGTGGGCATCCAAAGTTTAACTTGGGACACCTTTTGGTTCTTCCTGGTTAAACCACATAGTCAAAAAGCAGCACTGAAATGTTTAACCGATGCAATCGGTTACATGATTCAAAAAATTCATGATGCTATGTATTCAGCCTAGCTGCATTCACGTCTGACTCACCCTCCAGAATTGCAACTAATGCTTGCTATATGATAGCTCAAACCAAAGGATGATTAGCTGAAACAGTGAATCATTCTACTGATTGCAGGCATGCTTATTTCAAGGAGATTTTCATGATTTGGTTATATCATATCATAGCATTTTTATTTTCATAACCAGTTAGCTTAGATAGTATTTATAGACCCTTTCATGTCTTTAGAAGGGGTCCTCAATTTTTGTATAAAACTTGGATGAGGAGTCACACTATTGTGCTTCCGATATATATTTTTTTATGAAGACTAAGCCTATATTGTAAATTTTAATGAAGGATACTTTGATGAGATATGCATTATTGCTTTTTGTGAGAGTATTTCTAAGTTGGAAGATAGGATCTGAATGCGATTGATATTGGAAGGGATTTAAATTACATATGGTACTATTATCTATGTCTTTGCCCCATTCTTTTATATGAATCAACATTTATTCAATCTTGCTATCATTTGATATATGTATGTGTTTTAACAACAGTCCTTATACTTATCACTATTGAATGTTTAAGGAATGTTATTCTTTCAATCGTATTTATGTCAATGATACATGAAGAATAGTGTAATAATGTTTTAATTATTACTTTGTTCAACTACTTGAACAAAGTAATTATCATATGAATGAATGTCTTTATTTTTCAATAGAGTCATCTATATGCCTATTTGTAGATAAAGATCATCAAAAGTTGCACTAAAGTGCAAATTTCCTGGGATAAATTACTTGTTTATAATTTTTCATTTTAGAATAAATCATCCATAATTATCATTAGATAATATAAAATCAACCACTTATCCATCATATTTACAAATCATTGGGAAACTGGTCCCATTATATCTAGTCGGAGCCACCACACCAAACGGAAAAGGAGCTCTCTTTAAGGTCCAGACCGAGTGGTTTTCCTCGATGTTGATGCAGTGATTTTTGAGGCATCAACAGAACCCCAGGTTGATATAGTAAGGTTCGTAGCACCAGGATTTGCAACATTCTTGTTGTAATACTGGTGCTCATCACTTTTTGGCACTGTCGTTGGGGAGGTGTATGAGAAAGATGTAATTTCTACTTTCTTTATTGCATTTCTTATCCCTGCATCCTACTATTAGCTTCATTTCTGCAAAATTAATTGTAAATTGGTTTTCTTTCTTTTCCATTATGCAAGTAATATTTCATTCAACAGTTATTTTCCATTCAATTTTTTATTTCAGTTCTACAATTATTCTCAAATCTTGAAAAAAACCACACAAAAAAACAAAAACACTTCTTTCATGCCTTGTAGGAATAGGGATGACTTAGGAATATTTCTACCAAATACCCCCACCACTTCAAACATCCAACCTTCCCTCTTCTTTGGTGGCTATGAATTGGAGGATCCCTTAGGCGAACAACCAGAGATTTTTGAAGAGCCTGCAGGGGGAGAAGAAGAAGGAGAACCAATTCTAACTGACTCAATTTTTAAAAATAGAAATGATAGAGGAGATAGAGAAAGAATTGAGGGTGATTTTCCCATCAAAGAAACTAATGGGGATACCAAGATGAAAAACATAAACCCCTCTGCTCTTCCTCATTTCCATGGCCTGACCTCAGAAGATCCAAATACTTTCTTATTTGAGTTTGTTGTCATATGCAAAAATTATGATTACACCATTGATGATCAGAAGTTGAAATTATTCCCATCCACTCTCGAGGATGTAGCTTTGCACTAGTTCATAGCTTTACCTAGGGATAGAATCACAACCTAGGCTCAGATGTAATAATCCTTCAAGAATAAGTATCAGGACTACTGCAGGTCCAAAGACACTAAAGACGAAATTTTTAGAATGACCTTGGGGCATGATGAATCCTTAGAGGATTATGAAGAGAGATGCCAACTTAGCTACAAAATGGCCATGTGCACACTTGATATTTAGTCATTAAAGCTAGTCCTAATTCGGGGAGTAAGGGAAGATCTTCTGGATACCCTAAACCTGCTAGCAAGAGAGGACATCTACTAGCTACCTTATGAAGATATCAAGATTGTATTTAAGAACCATTCTAGGGAAGCTAGGGAAAAAGGTAGGGGTGGTCAACAAATGTCCAACTCATTCTCTTCCAACATCCATAAAAGGTGAAATTTGAAATATGCTAGAATATTTCAAGAGTGAAATGATGCAAACCCTTGCCTTACAAATGGACACTATGCACATCAAGAGGAAGTAGGAGGAAGAAGATAGAGCATTAGCCATCTTCTACCCTAGATTCACAAGGAGGCACCATAGGAATGAATTCCCATTAAACCTAATAGAAATATTCTCGGTCTATGATGAAAATCGCTCCACAAACAAGTTCCCTTCTCTACATGGACTAAAAGTTGTGTATCAGGGAGCTAAAGGGGTGACTGAAAAACTCTGCTACATAAATCAAAGGAGAGCTCATGGGCCTCGACCATACCAACAGGGCATGAAAGGGTCATCCTATGCATAATACAACCCTAACCAGAACACATCTAGTCTTTTTTGGCCCCCTCTATTCATCCCTCTTGGTGTACACCTTCTCCTTGGTATTTTTCTCCTAAATACCATTCCCAACCAACCAACTAGTTATTTCAGCCATATGATTCACCACAACCTTAGTGGAATGCACCACCCTAGGGGTGGAGGCCCCCATACAACAATGCTCCATATTTCTTACCTCCACCTCCTACTCAACCACAACTTTTACACCTTGTTCCACCTAAACAACCTCAAATTCCTTCCCATCCAAATCCAAACCCAAACAACAGACGGGCACAACAAGTATACAGTTGAGAGACATCCTACCCTGCTTATGCTATGGAGATTCAAGAAATCAACCTAAGGTCCGGGAGAGTACTCCTAGACAACCAAACTCCGTCTCCACCTAGGGCAAGCGAGGATGAATGAGAGGAAAGTATGCCTAGAGTGAATCCTCCACCCTTTCCTGAAAGATTAACCCAGCTAGTCCAGCCTACCCCAGAAGAGAATGAAAAATTTATGTGTCAAAATTCCACTTCTCCAAGCCATTAAGGATGTACATGTTTAAAACAAACTGATTAAAGATAAGTGTTTCAAACATCAAGGGAGGAGAGAAAGAGACACCCCTACCATTAGTGTCATTGGATAGTTGTCTAACTTAATGATGGGGCAGGTAATTTTCCTAAAGTATTTAGCCCCTCGAAGCCCTGTAGTAGATGTGCACATCAATGGCACCATTGTCCCACATACCTTGATTGGTCTTGGTGCTGCCATTAATGTAATGACTAAGGACACCATGCTCAAGCTCAATCTCCAGGGTTGATCCAGATTTAAATAGGAACGCAACAAATTACAGAGTTAACCATAAACAATGAGATGCAATCGAAATAATACTTCATTTCATTAATGTAAAATACTGAAATATGCTTACAAGAAGATTGCTAAAAATAGTAAATTGTGCTACAATTAAGGAAACTGAAAAGTTTAAAGAAACAATGGTGGGGGTCCAGGTGGACTTGGTAGGTGGCCACCAATATCCACCTGGATCAAGGGTTCATTAAGAAAGATCACAACAGTCTTGCAACTTGCAGATCATTCCACAATAGCCCCTGAGGGGATTGTTGAGGATGTGATGGTCTCGATCGATTCCTGGGAGTACCCTGTAGAATTCCTAGTTCTCCAACCTAAGGTCAAGCTTAATGGTTATCCTATCATACTTGGGAGACCCTAGTTAGCCACTATCGATGCCTACATCATCTACAGGGTTGGAAATATGAATATAAAAAATGGGCATCTGTCCAAGCAGTTCATCTTGTACCCTCCTGCTCAACCATCCTTAGAGCATGATTTACCTTTATGGCTAGAAGAGCAGGAAGAAGATGGAGTCTGCTTAGCCCAACTCTATACTCTAGAAATTGCCATGGGAGGAGGACAACTATATGAAGATGATTTGATTGAACACATACTCCAAAATCCAACTCCTAGTGCCTTTCCGTAGAGGAAGTAGCAAAGGAAACCAAGAGCAACCATCAGATTTATTTATGCTTAGTTGATTCATACCCTACTTGTGTCAAAACAATAGAATTCTGCCCTAAGAGAACTTTGAAAATCAACCCCTCTTTCTGTACACTAAGAAGAAGAGTTGTGCAACATGCTAAGGGAGCATCAGGATGCTTTTGCCTAGAGTTACAAAGAAATGAAGGGAGTGAACCCCCTGGTGTGTACTCACCACACTTATAGCAAATAATGTTGTAAACGAGTGTGACAACCCCAAAGGAGAATGAATCCGGCTCTCAAGGATATAGTCAAAGAAGAACCACCAAAGCTGTTGGATGCATGATTCATTTACCCTATCTCAGACATTGAGTGGGTTTCTCCTTTATCGTTGGCTCCAAAAAAAAATTGGAAGTGGAGGATTTGTGTCGAGTACAAAGAGTTAAACAAAGAAACAAAGAAGGACCATTTCCCTCTACCTTTCATTGACCAAGTGTTAGATGGCTTGGAAGGGATTTTTTTTCTCTTTCCTAGTTGGGATCAGTGGGTACAATCAAATCCATATTAGCCAAGAGGACCAGGATAAAACCACCTTCACCTATCCTTGGGTAACCTTCACCTATAGGGTCCTTCGTTTTGGCCTAAGCAATTCCCTTGCCATTTTCTAGAGGGCAGTCCTGAGTATCTTTTCTGAGCTAGTCCGTGATGCAGTAGAAATTTATATGGATGATTTTACACCCTATGGGTATGATTTCCAGGAGGCTCTATCCAACTTGGGTAAAGTGCTAAACAAACGCATTGAAACGAACTTGTCCCTTTGTCCCGAAAAATGTGAGTTCTTGATGACTACAGGGACTATTCTAGGTCATTCAATATCCCTGAAATAACTGCAAGTGAACCCAAATAAGATAGCCATCATCCAAAGGGTCCCATGTCCACAAAAGTAGAGGGATGCCAGAAGTTTTCTAGGTTTAGTTGGATACTATAGGAGATTTATAAAAGGCTTCAGCAAGTTAGCCTCTCCATTATTTGGGTTATTGGCCAAAGACTCTGATTTTTTATGGTCATAAAGCTGTCAAAGAGACCTTGGATAGCCTAAAGGACAAGTTGACCACTGCACCTATTCTCCGAGGCCCAAATTGGCCCTTTACTTTCCATATACATGCTGATGCCTCTCACAAAGCCATAGGAGAAACTCTATGCCAGATATATGACAAGATATCTTATGCCATTTACTTCATCAGTAAGGATTTGTCAAAAGTCAAGTTGAACTACACAATGATTGAAAAGCAGCTCCTAGATGTTGTGCATTCATTGAAAAAATTGAGGCATTACATTACTGGTTACGAAACATTTGTACATACTGACCATGCTGCAATTAAATACGTGATGAATAAACCTGATGTAAATGCTCAGATTATTAGATGGTTACTTTTATTGCAACAACTTGATTTAACTATTATTGATAAGCCTAATAGGGAGAATGTTGTGGCATATGTTTTTATCCAGACTGACTTTGCTTGTAGGGAAGGAAGGAATGGTTGATTATCAGTTACCAGATGAACACTTATTCTCCATTTCAGTTCTCTCTCCATGGTTTGTTGACATAGAAAATTACCTGCTGTCTTCACAGTTTCGACCAAATTTGTCCTTTAAGGAAAAGAGAAAGATTTTGAGGAAGAGCGCCCCATTCACTTGGATTGGGGGAAACCTCTTCAAACTATGCCCAAATAAAATTCTTAGAAGATGTGTCAGGGAGGAGGAATTCCTTGACATCCTTCTCACCCATCATCATGGGCCTTAAGAAGGTCACTTTGCAGCCAAAAGAACAACATTCAAAGTGATACAAGCTGGTTATTACTGGCCCACTCTTCACATGTATGTGAGGAGGTATACTAGTCAGTGTGATCGATGCCAAAGGAAGGGGAAACCTACCCCAAGGGATGAAATTCTCTGCAACTTCAAGTGACTTTCGAGCAATTTGAAAAGTGGGGCATGGATTTGAATGGACCCATTGACCCTCCACCTAGGAAAAATCATTACATCATTGTGTGCACTCACTATTTAACCAAGTAGGTTGAAGCCAAGGCCATCAAATCAACAACAGAAGAGAAACTGGCTAAGTTCTTAAGGGAAAATGTATTTTATAAGTTTGGGTACCCTAGAGAACTGGTCACTAATCAAGACAGTGAGTTTACATCTCACATGATTGAAAATTTGTTAAGTCAGCACAAGATCAAGCATAGAAAATCCACTCCTTACCACCCACAAGCTAATGGGAAAGTGGAGGTAACCAACAGAGCACTGGAAGACATTCTAACCAAAGTGATTAATAGAAACAGAAAGGATTGGGCAGACAAATTAGTTGAGGCCATTTGGGCCTACAATACCAACTGGAAGACCACCATTGGATTCACTGCTTATGATATGGTCTATGGGAAGAAGGCCTTGTTGTCCATTTGTTACACTGAAATTTGTCACCATGACTATCTGCAGTTTATATGGCCCCATCAATAGCCATATTGTCCTCCTTGTCAAGCCCCATACCTCTGCTCTTCATGTCAAAACTTCAAAAAGAGAAAAAGTCACTTAAAAACATGTTTATCTCTGGGTACGCAGGTTCTCTCTACCTTGCCTGCGTGTACGCACTCCAAACACACTGTACCTGCGTACTTGTACGCTCTGTAAGCCAAAGGATGGGTGCATACCCCTGTAAAGGTCAAAAGGCGCGAGTTTCATCTTTTAAAAGTTACTTGTGGTCACTTCTAGAGCCTTCTAGAAGAGTGTTTGACGTGTATTGAGCGCCTCCAGATGGTTCATGCATCCCTATGATAGAGGAGCTTATCCCATCAAGAGAGGAGCTACCGCATCCAAAAGAGGGAGTATCCCATTGATGTTGGAACTGAATAACTTCCTCTAGAACACTATAAATACAGGCATTGGGCCAAAGGAGGGGAGGTTGAAAGCTGAACATTCTAAAGGGTAAATGCTGCTGGAATTAGGACTTCCATTGTTGACTTGTGAGGAGAGATCACTATCCTTCCTTGTTGCCATATTGGGAGTGGGCGAGCTTGTCAAAGTAGAGGAAATCTCTTGTTGGACCCTGGGAGGAGCTTGCACAACACCAAGGCTCAGGTTGTAATGGTTCCTTTTTTGTTTCCTTAATACAAATAAGTCCATTCTTCTCAATGATTTGTTGTTAATGAATTATTTCATGTACTCCTTGGTCTATGTGATGAATATGCTTTGTTTTATGAATATTCAGGTGTTATGTAATCGTTTGCTTTGTTAGTGTATGCAGGTCTTAAAGTGAAGGAGGAGCTCATCTGGATCAGCAAGGATGGACTACTACAACAAGCGTTGGACCTAAGGTAAGATCGGAAAACA
>APFE030593707.1:13114-25546 GCA_000404065.3 Pinus taeda | reverse complement strand
TTCTATAAAATTTTTTGGCTAGGCACCTTTTGGATTTTTATTTTGATTGATTGCCCTACGCTTCTGTTAATTTTTAGTTTTCTTTCGATTCTTGTTTTGATTGCTTGGTTAGAATCGATTTTTTATAAGCTTCACATTGACGCTTGTTTCGCCTCATTTGGTCTACTGGTTCGAAAATGGCATTCAGTTGAAAATCTGATTATTTAGCTAGCCTGGGTTAAAAATGCATAAAATGTACAACATCGCATTTTGTAAATAAATTTGTCCAATAACACATTCAGTTTAAATATAGGCTCGTAGAGTGTTTTACTAACATTTTTCATTATCCAGCCAAATAATTAAACATCGAGACTTAAGAAACTCACTACAATTTTCCAATCAAATCTTAATCTCGAAAAAACCAAACGTTCAAATGGCTGTAGTTTATTTTTATAATTTTTCTAGCTGTAGTTTATAGTTAACCAAACTTAATCTTCATAAAAACAAAAACAAAAATGAAATTAAAATTAAAATTAAATTTTTAAAATTAATTAATATTAATATAATTAATTTAATTAAATCAAAATTTAAAACAAACCAAAACATAATATTAATTATATTTAATTAATTAAATTTTATTAATTAAATTAAATTAAATTTAATATAAAAAATAAAATAAAAATAATATATATATCGCATCGGGAGTTTATGCGATATCGCATCGGGAAATTTTATATGTTACAAATTAAAAACCCCGACATTCATTTCCCTCTCGATGCGAAATACCGATATGGCACACCTCCGATTTGCCGACGGCCGATACCCCGATATCCACCTTCCCCGATCCGCCGATACTCATTCAAAGCATTTATCATAAGCTTTTTTGCACATGGGCCAATTCGTGGTTTTATTTTAAGGCAGGGTGTGCGTTAATGTAATATATGGTAGGTTAGCATATTAGTTTAGTGTATGGAGTTAAAGGTGTATGAGTGTAGGTTAGTTTAGTTTATATATGAGTGGAGTTAGTACGAAGGGTTAGTTAATATATAATATATGTTAGTTTATATATTCATGTAAATATTATATATTTATATTAATTATATGTGATTTATAATATTAAGTTAATATATAATATATATTATATTAGTAATTATATTATATATTAATTAATAATTTAGATTAATTAATTTAAGACATTTAATTAATTATTTTAATTTAGATTTAAATGTTATTTAGAATTAGTTTTTAATTAGATTTAATTTGTTTATAAATAGTTAATCAGATATTGGTTAGTTAGTTTTTAATTAGCAATTAAATTAGAATTAATTAGGGTCTAATTTAGGATTTAATTTTTAATTTAAATTCTGATTTTTAGCCTAGCAACAGAATTTCCAGATTTATATCAAATTTGACCCATCAACTTTGGAAGGTCATAACTTGAGTTCTACTTGGCCAAATGAGGCCCAGGACAGCTCATTGGAAAGAGAAAATCAAGCAGAACATTTTGAAGGAGGTTTCATCAACAGATTTGATCAATTATTGGTCCAAAATTCAGGCAGAAGATCAGGCTCCGAATTTTGAAAACAAAATCAATTTTCTGAGTTATTGTTTTCAATTTCATTTGTTCAAAGTCTCTTCTAATTGCAGATCCATTGGCCAATGATATCTTTTCCCAATCAAATCATTCCAAGCATCAATACGTAGCTTATATTTTGTTTTTAATTATTTATTTAAATAGAATTTGATTGGGTTTGATTTAATTGCCAGCAATGCTACTTTGATTTTATAGTTGCATTTTAATTTATTTTGATTTCTTTTTGCAGGAAAACAGTGAAAGAAATATGGAGAAAAAAGATCTCAGTCAATAAGGATGCTCCAGCAATGGAAGATTGGAATTATGAGAAAATAAAAGGGATTTAGCAGAATTCTCTCAAAGAAACTCTTTTCTCAACAATTCCTTGAAAAATATTATAAATAACAAATTGCAGAATGTAAACAGGGTTGCTCTCCTATGCAATTTTAGAGCTTCTAAAAGCACTATTGTAATGGGAATTTAGAGTTGTAGGAGGGAGGAGTGAAAAATCTCAGATCTGGGGATTATTGAGGATTTTCTCTTTGTATATTGAATTTATGTGTGAGGGGCAGAGTTTGCACTATTGTGGCTCTGGTTTTGAAGACAGAAATTCAAGCAATGTAAAAGGCTGTTGGAGACCAAGGACAGAGGAATGGATGCAATAAAATTGGTATTTTTGATACTATTATTTTAAATATCAGTTTCATTTTATGGTAACAGGAATGTGTCATTTTATTTATGTTTGTGCATTATTGTCAATATGAGTAGTTTGTCTCAATGATTGTTATCATGTATCTCTGTTCTTATGGATTTAATTTCTGATTTCTGAGTAACTATTTACTCAGAAATCTGTCTTATTAAAACTGATTTATTAAGTGGTAATATGTTGTGAACTATTTCCACATATTATTGTTTAGTTATTTGATTTGTTGATTTGATAATCAATATCATTTTGTGAACTACTTCCTGAATGTTGTTGCTTTATTATTTCAGTTTTAAGGTCTCAATAGAATGTGTTTTGGTAACCATAATATCAGTTAATGAATTACTTCATTAACTTGATATTCATTATAAACAAGACATGTTTAAATCCCAATATTTTAATTATCTTGCTCTTAGTTGGGTTAGATCTATATCTGCCTAATTAAGATAGGATTTAGATTAGTTTCTTCTACTTGCATCATAGAATAAGCTTGCATTTAGAGTAAATTATACATTATGTTAAGTCCTCTCTTCAAAGAGGCAGAACTTTAGTTGTGGCTTGGCTGAACCCAAATCAGCTTAAGGGTCACTCTCTTGCCTGATCAGCAAGAAGAAGTGATCTGATGTCCCTGTCTATTGGTAGTTAAAGATACATTATAAACCAATAGCAATAGGGAGAAGGTAACTGGACCTAGATGAACAGTCGGAGCCACCACACCAAACGGAAAAGGAGCTGCTTTTAAGGTCCGGACCGGGTGGTTATCCCCCAATGTTGTTGCAGCGATTTTCGAGGCATCAACATTTTTGGCGCTAGAAGGAGGGCCCTGAGAAATTTGTCTATTGGAGTCTTTTCAATTTTAATATTTTATTTATTGTGATGACTCCTCTTAAGCTTCCAATTTGGAGTTGTGTCCATGGACGTGCATCCTCCAATACTCCACCAGAAGTGGTAAGACTCTTGTCTCAGGTAAAGTTTAATGGTAAGGGGAATTCTTCTGCTTTTAACCATGTCTTTCAATTTACACAAAATGTTTCAAAATATGATTTTCAAGGAATTGATGAAGGCATTTTATGCAGAATTTTTACTCTCACATTTGCGGAAAAAGCCAGAAGCTGGTGCAAAACTCTTCCAGTTGCCTCAATTCACAGCTGGGATCAATTTGTTACAATTTTCATTTCTAAATTTGACTACGATTATGAACAGGTATGTGAAGAAATTGAATATCTACGAAGGTTTGAAAATGAGTCTGTTAACGATTTTAAAATTCGATTTCATTTGAATTGCCTAAGATTTAAAGACGAAGACAAACCTACGGAAGAAGAATCATTAGATTGGTTTGAATATATTTGTTCTCTGCCTCCCATTCCCAATCCATATGAAATTAGTTCAAGTTTTGTTTCATCCCCTTCCAACATAAATGAAAATCCCAACACGGATGTACAAATAAATGCTGATGAAGCGGTTTCACAAAGCTTGGAAAATATTTCCATTCAAGTGCAAGAAGACAACAACGACAATTTTGGAGAAAAAGCCGTCTTGAAATCAAAAAACTACTTTGAAGTAAATTCGGAAAATCAAATCGCAAATCAGCAAGTACAAGCAGCAATCAAAGCAAATAAAATGCAAACTGCTGTACAAATTTCTGAATTTCTCCATGATGAACAAATGCCGAAATTAGAGCAGCAAAGCAGCGTTCTTCAAGAAAGCATATGCATGCAAAGGAATGATCTGCAATCTGAAATTTACAATGAGCATAATGCAGAAGAGCTCTCAAACAAAGACAGTTTTAAATGCATTGTTTCAGGTTCACACTTTTCCCTTTATCCCGATATTTTCAATGATGGTAATATTTTTCCTCTCCGTATTAATGATATTTCAGAAATTAAAGAGGCTGATCTGAATGAATTACCATTAAATTTTTATCAAGATAGAGAAGCAATTAGTGATCATTCTTTTGCCATTAATAAACATGATTTTCTTGTTCCTCCTTGTTCTGATATATTGGATGAAATAAAAGGGAATTGTAGAGAATATTGTGAAGTCATTTATGATAATTACTCTGACATTGAGGATGTTGATTTTTATTCCTCTCAAGAGAATCCTCATGAGAAAATTCAAATAACATCTGAAAATGAGGAACGCGTCAATTTAGGAATTGTCCCAACTAATCCTCATTTTAGAGCAGCAAATTATCTTCATGATTTCACCATTCAAGAAAACATTCCAATTTATGATTCATATGAAGATCAAACTTTCATTCCTACTCATAATCATAATTCGTTTTCTAATTCACAAGTTGGAATTCAAAATTTTTCAAATTCCATAATTCTGGCCATTCCTTGTGAAAATGAAATTGTTTCAAAACAATCCCAGTTGTGCTGTAACATTAATTGTAAAAATAGTGATTTCATTTTATTTTTATTTCTTCGGTTATTTTGTTTAAACTTAGATTTATTTTCTGATTTTATTTTTCAAAATTTTCACACTCTTCGCTGGCATATTGAACACCTTACTATCAAACACTCAATTGATGCATTGCCCAATTGGGAAATTGAAGCTTTATATTATAATCATGAGCATCAAAAGATATCAATATTTCAATCAATGCTAATGTTTCATCAAAAGCTTCTATTTTTTCAAAGGCAATGTCAACAAGAGAATGTATTTTTGCAATCTGGCCAGCGATTCAATTCAATTAATAATTTTCCATGTCATTTGACAGACTTCCATTCATTTTTCATTGACTCATTTGAAGATTATTTGGAAGTTTTTCCTTCAAGGAAAATTGTCAATAATTTAACATGTGTACATAACACTAACAAATTTTTTTGAGGTCAAAGAATCTAAATCCTCATCTTCACAATCTGGCCTGTTATCTCTTCCTTTGAATATTTCACAATTTTTAATAGAAATCCATCCAGATTTCTATGATCCAATTGGTATTCAATTAGAAAGGAAATTTCATGAGAAAGAGATTTTAATTAAGTTCCTAACAATAACTGTACATTCTGATTTCATATTTATTTTCCTTAGTTTAGTCAAATCTGTACTTTTATTTTTGATATTTGAACTGTACATAAACGCGGGAATAAAAATGAGAAAATGGCTACACTGGAAATATGATTATACCTAGTCATTCTCATGCATATGGTTAGAATAGGAGTAGAATTAATTTAGTTAGTTTGTTTTATGTAGTTAATTTATTTGCATTAGTTCTGTAGATTAAATAATAAAACAAAGCAATCAACCTTCTCATACATGCTCAGTGGAAACATTTTTCCTTATCAGAAAACTTTAATTCTTGCTTTCCTTTTTGAAATTTCTTATGACGATATCTCTTCTCTGCCTATTTTGAATAATGTCTTGATTAAATTCAATTAAAGTTGCACTTGGTATTGATTGCTTCAAAGCCACTTTTCTTCATTTCAAGAATTCCTTCTAAGATTTTCTTTTGAAATTTCTATGGTAAGGATTTGAGGATATAAAAGCTTCATGATCCTATTATCCTATGAGATGTATGATTGACTATGATAAACTTAATTCCAATTCAATCATATGAATCACGGTAATCATATGAATTTAATATTATATTCCTCGGAATTTGCCAAAAGCTAATCTTAAGGATGCCCATTTTGCCAAGCGCATACATTTAAATCTGTTTTGATATTTTTCTACAATTAAGTGACTTAATCTCATTCTAATCTTTAGTTTATTATCTGATGTTGTAAAATGCATCATGTCTATTTAGTAAAGACATTATTAAAAAGTCACTATAACAATTCGGATTTTTCTCAAGATTAATTCGGAATGAGCAGAGGTAATAAATTGTTACTTCACTTCGAAAGGGAAGCATAGTTTCATATTTATTTCTGGTAAATTTTATATTCCATGAACATGAATGATTGATTTCATTTAGGCTGATTGCACACTTAGATTTAGAATAAATAATGAGATGATTTTAATCAAAGGAAGAATTTGAAGATTATCAGGTAAAATGTACAAACAAATTCCTTCCAGGTCCGCATTTACAATTTTGTTCTCATCTCTTATTAGTTTTCTCTTTTCCTTAGTTTATTTTTTATTTATGTTCTGTTTTTATTTTGTAGGTTTTTATTTCTTTCAAAACTTGAAGTAAGCAGCGAACTCATTTTCAAATTAGCAAACAGGCTCAGGGGAAATTTTATTTGTGATGCATTAGAATTTAAGCATTTTTAATTTTGCTTTTATTCACTTAGAAAACCCAATTGAAATTCCAACGAATATCATAAGACCATTCGCATCATAAAATTTCATCGGAAGTAGTTCTTAGCATTTCTTTGCTCATCAAAAAACCTCCGATGTATTATCATACTCATATGCCATATTGCATTTCGCATATCCGAGCTTTCCAAGTGAAGAATACTTCCATAATCAAATCGTTGATCTCCGATAAATCACATTACCAATATTGCAAGGACCACATAATTCCGGACCCGATATGAAATTCAAATCAAAGTCATAAAATTATCGCGTCCGTTTACTCGCAATAATGGTAAGAGCATTACTTTTAAAGGGCCGATGTCTCGGATCCGATATGTTATCAAATTTTCATCATAAGGTTATCGGGTCCACTTTTCATCGCATATCGGCGTATCGAGAATGGTTACATCATGTGTTCAAGATTGCCGATTGCCCGATTGCCGATTGCGCCGATTGCCGATTGCGCCGATTGCCGATCGCCGATTGCGCCGATTGCCGATTGCGCCGATTGCCGATTGCGCCGATTGCCGATCGCCGATTGCCGATCGCCGATTGCGCCGATTGCCGATCGCCAATTTACGTCATCCATCGCATCGCCGATATCGCAATCGCCTCCTGGCAGTTTTATTTATGGCCGATATCTCGGATCCGATATGTTATTAAAATCCCTTCATAAAAAGTTATCGGGTCCGCTCTTCGTCACATATCGGCATCGCAAAAATTATACTGTGTTACATCGGGTACCAAAAGTTTGCCAATCGCCGATATCGCAATCGCTTCGTCACATTGTTATTTATGCTTACATCAAATCTTTGATTCTGCGACGTGTGATGCGCGATGTGGGAAGCAAGGTGTCAATATTCCCCAATCCCCGATATAATATTTCTTTAATAATGCGATTGCTTCATTTCATTGCACATGTTCTTATCAACAATTTGCCATTGCAATCTCCGATGCGATAGCTTCCAATGCATGCCTTTGAGCCATTAACATTTAATCCATATGTGGCATAGCAATAAAGGTGAAGTTCTGCAGATTAAATTTGAAGCATGGTGAAGAAACATGTTATGTAAATCATCAGATACAGAAATGTGTTATTTTAAAAGCGAGCTTGGGTAACCACTATGGTAAGAAAGCAGTTAATGATCAATTTGTAGCATATTCAAATTATTTCAATTTCTCATACATTTTAGTTTTAAATATATAATTCCATAATTAAAAATGGAATTCAAGACCTCTATCTTCATATTTAAATTTTATTATCTTAGATTTGGTCTTGATTCTAGACAATTTATCAAATAATGGAATTTATATGAAACTTATAATATTTTGAGAAATAGTCATTACTACAAATTCTCATTCTCATTTCTGATGCATCTGTTTTAATTTCAACTCCCTTGAACACTAGGCATTTCATTTTTACGTTTTACTGCTTGCCTTAGTTTAAATAAAATAAATAATGACTTTGGGTTATATGATTTTGGTTAGTTTGACTTCGTCATGTTTTTAATGATAATTAAAATAAGAAGTCAGCCACTTTGGAGAAACTGATACCTTTCAGGTAAGATCAAAAGCAATGATCCAATGGTCAGATTCATGTACCCACTTTCATTAATTTCCATTTCATCACTCTAGTTTCATTTTTGTTTTTAACATTATGCTGATATAAAACTCTGTTTTGCAGCTCTCCAAGAAATCTTTCAATCTTCGACCAAATCAGATTTTCAAGGTCCATACTCTTCTTTTGGCTTAATTCCAAGAAGCAGCGATAATCTTCATCGAAACAGCTACACCAGGAAGTTTCTGAACCTTTAATCTGTTTCTTTAAGCATTCCTTTTTAGAAAATGATTAAAATGATGCTTGGAAACAAGAAGATTCATATCAGACAGAAAGTATCCATGATGGCTGAATTTTATGATCGCTGTTATCTAAAAGCCCAAAGCATTCACAACTCTGCAAGGTATGTTTTTCTAACCCTCAACATAAGGGGGAATGATTACATGCTTATTTTCTTTTTCTTCATATTGTTGAGAAATTGGTATAAGCGTTCTTGTTTGAGTTTATCTTTCGAAACTTGGATTTTCCTTTCCATTTTTAGGGATTTGCTTGGTTTTGATTTTTGTTTGCTGATTTCTTTTCTCATTGTAGTATAAAATTTCTTTTCCTTCGGATTTCAGTTTTGATTTTGGTGACTTTGCCGTGATTTATATGGAAGGCCTTTTTGTTATCTAACAATGGTCAAGATACGTGGAGAAAAATTGTTAATAGTCTCCTATTAGTTTTTTCTTAAATCTCTTAGTAAAGTTTGATTTTCTTATTATTAAAGTAGATATACTTAAGGAAGAGATTATCAATCAAGAGAAGTTGGCAAAGTATCATAAAATCTGAAAAATTTCTTTTTCATCAAATTGTAATTATTTTGAGATTTCAAAATTTTATTAAGATCTTTCAGAGTTCTATTATCAGTCAAGAAAAGTTATTTTTAACCAAGTAAAGACACTTTACAGCAAAGCACCTTTAACTCTGAAATTGTCATTCTTAACTCTTAAGGAGTCAATGATTCTCCCTGTCTTAAAAAAGTCTTATTTTTCTAGAGAATAATCCAAAAATATATTTAAACTTAAAAGATAAGAGGTCTCATCATGAGCCTGCTTACCATGATCATAGGGGAAAAATAGGCTGACATTACCAACACTGCTAAACAAACCAGGGTAATGGCTTATGATTGCAAACAATTATAAGACAAGGGGTCTCATCACGAGCTAGCTTGTTCAGTCCAATTTTAACCAGTGAATGGCATTGTCAACTATTTGGCCAACAAACCAGGACAATGGCTTTTAAGAGAAACGAAAATAAAAAATTAAAAGAAAATAAACATATATAAATGGATTTATCTCTAGATCAATAACTCTTAAACAGATGGGATTCTGAATCATTTATGATTAGAAGGTAACCCTGTCGAAACTATAGACGTTTGCTGGCAGCAGTGGCTCTACCTGTGACAAACGAGTATATCTTAAAAGCTAAGCTGTAAAGTGACCCCTGCTTTATCTCTACAACTAATTAATGACTGATATAGAGTTTTGAAATATTTTAATTTATGAGGAATTTTAAGAAAAATTACAGTTAGATGATTCTGGTTTTTATTCAGACTAATGAACTAAGTCAAGCATTTCAAGCATAATTTTCTCTTTTTTAATTATTTTTGCTTCAATTTTAGAAAAATCTCATTCATAACAGAGATAACTGGTTCTTCTCCCGCGTGTCGCCATTGTTGTGGTAAAAACACAACCCCCCATTTTTGACTCGCTCAAATCAAATAATGGGGACCCTTTCTATAAAAATTTTGGCTAAGCGCCCTTTTTGGATTTTTATTTTAGTTGATTTCCCTACGCTTCTGTTAATTTTTAAGTTTTCTTTCGATTCTTGTTTTGATTGCTTGGTTAGAATCGATTTTTTATAAGCTTCACATTGACGCTTGTTTCGCCTCATTTGATCAACTGGTTTGAAAATGGCACTCATTTGAAAATTTGATTATTTAGTTAGCCTGGGTTAAAAATGTATAAAATGTACAATATCGCATTTTGTAAATAAATTAGTCCAATAACGCATTCAGTTTAGATATTAACTCGTAGAGGGTTTTACTAACATTTTTCATTATCCAGCCAAATAATTAAACATCGGGACTTAAGAAACTCACTCCAATTTTCTAATCAAATCTTAATCTCGAGAAAACCAAACGTTCAAATGGTTGTAGTTTATTTTTATAATTTTTCATAGCTGTAGTTTTATTTTAGTTATAGTTTAACAACTTATGTTCATAAAAACAAAACAAAAAATGAAAATTTAAATTTAAAATTAAATTTAAAATTAATTAAATTAATTAATATATTAAATATAATTAATTTAATTAAATTAAAATTTAATAAAAATAAAAAATAAAACAATAAAATAAATTAAATAAGTTATCGGGTCGGGAGTTCATTTTATGAACCCCGATATACACACCTCCTTCCTCCCGATATGCCGACCCGATATGCACACCCCCGACTTACCATAAGAGCCCATCGGATCGGGGATTTATTTGAGGACCCCCGATATCCTACACCTCCCGACGGTCAATACCCGATGGTACGATAAGGCATGGAATGTTAAACATATTTCAAGGTTTGTATTAGTTTGAAATTGTTTAATACGTATGGTGTAAGTTATAACAATAGTTTATATAGTTAATACATTTAACGTAGGGAGTGAGGTGAGTTAGGTTAATATAGTAGGTTAGTATTTTATATAGGTTAGTATAGTTTACATATTAGTTTATATAAGTAAGTAGTGTAGGATATTATATTATTTTAATATTAGTTGGTATATTAATTAATGTAGGTAATATATTGTATTAATTAAAATAATTAATAACATGTAATATGTTATATTAATTAATAAATTAATATGTATATATAATATATTATATTAATTAATAATATGTAATATATATTATATTAGTTAAATTAATATATATTAATTTAATTAATAGTTTAGATTAATTAATTTATAATATTTGATTGATTAATTTAATTTAGATTTAAATATTATTTAGAATTAGTTTTTAATTAGATTAAATTTGTTTAGAAATTGCTAATTAGATATTAGTTAGTTAGATTAATAAATAGATTTTTCATAATTGATTTAGTTTATAATTAGCAATTAAATTAGAATTAATTAGGGACTAATTTAGGATTTAATTTTTAATTTAAATTCTGATTTTTAGCCCAGCAACAGAATTTCCAGATTTATATCAGATTTGACCCATCAACTTTGGAAGCTTATAACTTGAGTTCTACTTGGCCAAATGAGGCCCAGGACAGCTCATTGGAAAGAGAAAATCAAGCAGAACATTTTGAAGGAGGTTTCACCAACAGATTTGATCATTTATTGGCCAAAATTCAGCAGAATATCAGGCTCCGAATTTTTTGAAAAAAACAAAATCAATTTTACTGAGTTATTGTTTTCAATTTCATTTTGTTCAAAGCCTCTTCTAATTTGCAGATCCCATTGGCCAATGATATAATTCTTGTCAATCAAATTCATTCCAAAAAGCATCAATACGTTAGCTTTATTTTTGTTTTAATTATTTATTTAAATAGAATTTATTGGGTTTGATTTTAAATTGCAGCAATGCTATTTTGATTTTTATGGTTGCATTTTAATTTATTTTATTTTTTCTTTTTGCAGGAAAAACAGTGAAAGAAATCTGGAGAAAAAGATCTCAGTAACCAATGAGAATGCTCCAAACAATTGAAAGATTGGAATTATGAGGCAAAGTAAAAGGAATCTCAGCATAGTTCTTTCAAAAAAACCTCCTCTCCAAATTCCTTCACAAATATTATAAAATTAAACATATTGCAAGAATGGAATAAGGGGTGCTCTTCCTCTGCAATTTTAGACTTCTAAAAGACTATTGTAAATGGAAATTTAGAGTTGTAAGAGGGAGGAGTGAAAAATCTCAGATCTGGGGATTATTGAGGATTTTCCCTTTGTATATTGAATTATGCATGAGGAACAAAGCTTGCACTATTGTGGCTCTAGTTTTTTGAAGGCAGAAGTTCAAGCAATGTAAAGGGCTGTTAGAGACCAAGAACAGAGAAATGGATGCAATAAATTGGTATTTCTAATACTACTATTTCAAATATGAGTTTTAATTTTATGATGGCAGGAATGTGTCATTTTATTCATGTTTGTGCACTATTGTCAATATGGGTAATTTGTCACAATCTTGTTATTATGTATCTCTGTTTTTTATGGATTAATTTCTCATTTTAGAGTAACTATTTACTCTAAAATCTATCTTATGAAACCAATTTATTGAATGGTAATGTGTTGTGAACTATTTCCACATATCATTATTCAATCATTGGATTTATTGATTTGATAATCAAT
>APFE030593703.1:90326-184991 GCA_000404065.3 Pinus taeda | reverse complement strand
CATTGCAATGAGAGGGGAGGAATCAACTCTTATTCAATTTGCTTTTTTGCTTGTTCTTCAATTTTAATGGCTTCTCTCAGCTTCCTATGATGGAAATGATGAATCATCATGTTCACTCAGGTATCCTCATTGTAGATATGGTGCTTACCTTTTCCGCATGTTTAACAATAACTAAGGAGCAAGAACGATTATGCTTAATGTATGTTGCATGTTTTTGAATTCTCAAATTAATGGAGGGACCTGTTTCTCTAATGTAGGGAATCCTACATGAGGAAGGCTTTGTGTAAAACTCCTTCATGTCCTTAGGGTTCACAAATTCCTTAACAGATCTAAGGGAGCTTCTCATCATATTAACAAACTTGAATATAGCAAAAATATTATTCTTTTTAAGAATATGAGCAATCTTATAATTGGTCCCATGGATCGACGAAAGTTAAACATTTGAAACTTGCTCATTATGAGCCTTCTTAACCCATAGACATTTACTAGCTTTTTGAAAAGCTACAAGGCCTTGATGTTTACTATAGCTATTATTTAAAAAAAGGAACAGAAGGATGAGATATCTCATCTTTTAAGTGGTTATTATCTGAGATCCTTAGTGCACAAGTAGCAAGAGTTTTAAGAATTTCAAATTTCTACACAAGGAAATGATGATAATTAGAAAGAAGATATTGTTACTTGTGAGTTTTTTTGTGAAACACTTGGTGAGACAAAGAACCAGATTCCATCAAGGAACAAAAGGCTACCATTTACCTCATCCCCCATTGTGAATTTGATGGATTCAGAGTGAGAATTAAGATGAACAAGGAACAAATCTAACATGTCATGGCCATGGGGTTAGACAACACAAGTATCATCAGCAAAATTTTTCTAAAGCTTGGGTTGCAATTTAGCATATGTTAAAGCTTTGGTTTCAAAATCTTCCATGAATAAGTTAGCAACAACAAGCGAGATTGGAGAACTCATGGAAACTCCTCATGTTTGTTCATATAATTCGCCTTGGAAGCTAAAAAAGGTAGATGTCACACAAATACCAACTAATTTGATAGTGTCATCATCGGTAATCTGATTTATGACATTGATGACCTCATTAATAGTATTTTGTCAAGGCCTCGTATATCACAAATTAAAATAGATCGATGATGATACTTGATAATATTATTTATACTATGAGAGTAGATTTGCAATAACGTTAAAAAAAAAAAAAAAAAAAAAAAAAAAAAAAAAAAAAAATTTAATAATACTTACATTAAAAAAACTAAAATATTTAGTAACAAAAAAAGGTCAATGCTTAATAGAAATAAAACAATTCATTTTCCACCTTAATTTTATATCAAGTTTATATACAAAGATAAAGTAATTGAATGTAGAAAATAAAATATAGCTCTTTAGTATAAGGGAGATATATAATTCATTAGCTCCTTAATATGGTGTATACATATAGCATGTAAAAATAATATTATTGATATTACATGATGTGTAATTCATTCTATGTTTCATAGACTTGTAATATTTAAAACAAAAAATATATTTAATAATAAATAAAAAAATTCACCTTAGCCATAAATAAAATATTTCAATGTCTATAGTAAATAACATAATTTTTTACCAACTTTATGTAGAGAAAAATAAAATAGATGTGTAATTTATTCCATTCTTAATATGGATTGTTGCACATAGTGTTGCCATTGATGTCAAAGGAGATATTAACAATGATAGTAGTAACATTCATGTGTCCAAAGGAAACAATATGACAATTGGATATCTTGCATGCCCTCATTAAGTGAATTCAATGAGGTTTTAGGTCTATTGGGTTTTTGAAAAGGTTATGGTGCCATAATGATGTAGACACAACATGGTTTTGTAGGTCTCATCAATACCTTTCTAATGTATATTACACTCTCAAAAAAGCCTCGTAGATCAAAAGTTATGGTTATTTGAAAATAAACACTATTAGAGACCTAAACTATACAGAAAGAATCCAAAATATTTATATGTCAAAGAGTGGGCACATTTCAGATACATACATGGTTTATTGATCTAGTCAATGACAAATCCCAACAGAACTTCCATGACCTTTAACACTATTAAAGAGTGTGCACCTCTCATAGATTAGACAATAGATATAAGGGAACATGTGCACCAATTAGTTGGAGAAATGTAATTGATCTAGGGATGAAATATGACATTTTATGATTGGAAAAATGGGTTGACCCAGACGATACATGGCCACATGCACTATCTTTTGGACCATGGTGGTCAAATTAGGCATCAACACGTGGTGCATCATGATAGGATACATTAATATTACTTAACCAACATAGTCAACATAGATGTCACATGGAAACTTATAGATGTGTGACATGACTGTAATACATAGTAATCAGATGATTTCATCTTGCCACATGAAATGATGCCATCATGCAAACAACCATGGACCCTTGGGAAATAGGTCACATGGCTTGGTTATATAGGCTAAATTTCTAAGCGTCAAAGGTTGGACTGATTAGATATGGTTTAAAATTGGAATTTGAGGGTGTATTCTTCAATTCTATGATCGAACCTATCATGAGCCCATGACCATCCAAAATTCATATCGATAGATATATATATATATATATATAATATAAATATAGTATATATATATATTATATATATATATTATATATATTATATATTATATATATATATATATATTTGTGTTTGTGCATAATCATTAGATCAAAACACAATGATTATCGAACAATAATCCAATTCTATCGTTGAATTCAAGGAAAAGCTATGGAAAGTTTGAGCTTTGGTTATTGTTCTAGTTTCACTTTCATCTGGATGTGCTTGTTCTAGTTACGCTTTCATCTGGTTATTTTTTTGGTTACATTTTCACATCCATCTCATTATGTTTGCATCAGAAATGTTTCATATGGCATATTAGTCCTAGTTCACATTGTGAATGAAGGTTATCAATAACCATAACTGGGTTGGTTCCATTACTAGTGGGAATCCCTGATGTGTAGAGGTTTGGTTACAATGATAGAATGAAGTCTAAATCTCAACAAAGGTCAAAAGTCCAACTTTAATAGAAAGAGAGTTTAATGTCTCACAAAGGCTTAAGCTTCAACTATATTTGGTGGAGGGAATAGATTAGATCTCAGTTGAAACAAATTTCGAATGAATGAGCATTAAATCCTGACAAAGATATTGACATATCATCTGAACTGGCCTTGTATTGGTAACACATCCATCGATCTAGATCTCTAGTGGTCACATCATTAGAGTTGGCTTTTATATTATGCATGCATTTCCACGTAGATCACATACACCATGTACGGGGACAAAATTAGAACCATTGGCATAGAATACATAGACCATGGAACCATTGACATAGATCATATACAACATGGATTGACATGTTGAAGACTAGGTTGCCCCAAGAGCTGAGGCATGTGGATGGCTATATGTCATTGCATAACTACATGAGCTTGTAACTATGTATATTTGATTGTGAATCAAGAGTATTGTGAATCCAAAATCAATTCAGTTCATTTTGAATTATAGCACTCATAACAAAAGAAGGTATGAAGCATAGGTTTGCAAGGTTCAACATATAGCTCAACTTGCAGCATACTGGTAGTTTATTGGATGAGACCCCAATTTCAGTCCCAATAGTAAACAAGTTAGGTTATTTTTTTTCAATGTCATTGTGTTGAATTTTTCCAAACCAACAACATACATTTTGTAGCTCCAACGCCAAAATATGACCATTCTATCTAATGTTCCTTGAAAGAGGAGATTTTTATAATGGTTATATTTATTGTGGTTTTTAATGGATATTTTCAGTTTTTGAGCTTATTCTTGAACCAAATTGAAATATGGAAGACGTACAATGATCAATGTTCAGAGGTGGATGCATATAAATTCATGAAATCACTTATTGACATATATTTGATAACCAAAATTTTTGTTACATTTTCTGAAGCCTCGTGAACATATTACAATGTTTTTGAGTTTATGGTAGAAGAATTTTTTGAGATGATTCAAATGTGAATGTATTGATTAAAATGTTGAATCAAGGCAATGACAAGGTATAATAATACATGGAAAGTAGTGTAACAACAACAACTTATTCATTTTTAAGACTTATTTTATTTTAAGATTAGAAGGATCCAATTTGAAATATTTTTTAGAAAAGGTCAACAAGAGGTTGAAGAAGGAGGTGGGTGCCTCAACTGAGGTTGGAGCTTCATACAATTTCAAGCATAGAGCAATTTGTACGATGCTCATTATTGAGGTTGGTTCCTCAATCAAGTTGGATCCTAGAGCATGATCTGGATTTAAACAAGAACGGAACAAATTACAGATATAACCATACATATAGAGACGCAGTAGAAATATTACTTCATTTCATTACTGTAAAATACTAAAATATGCTTATAAACAGAAATGGAAATAAACTAGCTAGGGCGATGGTAGCTTATCTCTAAGAAGAGATGTGGTGGCTACATGCCTCTGAACTATGTTACAATGAGGCTCGAATGCCTATTTATTATTGAGAAACAATGGAAAACCATAAACATCCAAAAACCTGACCCTAGAAGATGAAACACCAAACTATGGGCCCTGTTTGGATAAATTGGTACATCAACTTCCTAGGGTCATAACTTTGGCATACGATCTCCATTTGACACGCACAATATCTCGTTAGAAATATCTATCTGAGGACTACAACTTTGGGAAGAGAAACATTAGTACATGGAGCCATATTGTTCCCAGTTTTCCCAAAAAACATCGTTTAGGGCCTCAAAAAAGCTATGGATGTTCAGGACCTCAAAAAACTGCTAAAAATAGTAAATTGTGCTACAATTAAGTGAACTGAAAAGATGAAAGAAACAATGGTGGGGGTCCAAGTGGACTTGGTGGGTGGGCACCAAAATCCACCAGGATCATTCTCCCCCCCTTAGGAAGTAATGGTCCCCATTGCACTGTGTTCCTCCAAGAGTTGAGTAAACTTCTACTAAACTTGGTCCATGGTGAGCCACTTGCCCTCGTGAAGGAGTTGGCCTACTTTGGCAACTTGATATAGTTGGATATTTTGCTAGAGAGTCTGCTTGATCTATGTATCCATGATATGATCAGTTGCAACTTGTTCCATGCAATCTAGATTTAACTCTATGGGTGTGAGTTGTTCTACAATGTCGGATGTGTCTAGTAATGGTGGAAGGTATGGCTGAAGGTAGTCCACATTGAACACTAAGTGTAGGCCAAGGAATGGGGGAATTTTGAGCTCAAATGCATTATCTCCCATAGCCTTGGTAATGGTGTAAGGTCCATATTAGAGTGGTCTGAGTTTCCAATAGGCTCCAGTAGAGCATTCCTTTTGCAAATGCAACCAGAATTTGTCACCCACCTAAAACTTTTGTGGCACCTAATGTTGATCATGTTGGTGCTTGTGCTTGACATTTGATTTCTCCATAATGTCGTGGACCTGCTGGTAAATATGTTGGATGTGCTCAATGAAGTTATTTGCCTTATCTATTTTGTAGTGGGCATGAGCCGAATCTATGTGAGTAGTTACAAATGGCATGGCCACATCAATGGGGCATTGTGGTTGGAATCCTAAGCCCACCTAAAAAGGGTTGTGGCCAGCCAAGCTGTGGAGTGCCCGGTTGTAGCTGTGTTGAACATAGGGGAGGCTCTCATCCCATGTACATGGATGTTTTGAGTTGTACATGCGTAGAATGTGTATGATCATCCTATTGACAACCTATGTTTGGCCATTAGTTTGAGGATGGAATGATATGGACTTAGTGAGTTTGGTGTCCAACATCGACTAGAGAACGGACCAAAATGTACTGAGGAACCTGTTGTCCCAATTTGAGATGATAGACTGTGGGATCCCAAAGTGTACCCACACTCATTCAAAGAAGAGTTTAGTAATAGATTTTTCTATGATATTCTTCTTGTAGGCCACCATAATGGCCATCTTCAAGAACCTATCGATGACCACAAAAACAAAGTCATTTCCATGCTTAGTAGAAGGAAGGCCCAACATGTAATCCATGGAGATGGATTCCCAAGGTCGACTAGGGGTAGGCAGTAGGGTATAAAGGCATTGCTTCTAATGGTCGGCTTGGCAATGGCGTAGGTAGTGCATCATCTAATGTACTTCCCTACATCTTGTCAAAGATTTGACCAATAGAAATACTTCTGTAGTACTCCCACCGTTTTCTCAACCCCGAAATGCCCAGCAGCCCGACTATACTGTGCTTCCAAAATCATCTTGGCATGCTCGTTTGAAGAAACACAAAGGTGACCCAAGTGACATAACAGGGCATCCTGGAGGAGAAAATCTACAACATGCTAACCCTCCAAGAGTGGCTAGTATGTGTGGCCGAATTCTGGGTCGCTTTTATAGAGAAGTGGCCAATCAGAAGTCTCGTGCCTGCAAGAGTTGAGCACGGTGGTGAACACCATGATCGATGGTTGACTAAGGCAATCTGCAACATTATTGGTGTTGCACTTCTTATACACTATATTCAAATGGAACTGTTGCAGGTATGTGGACCACTGCTAATGGCGATCATTCTAGAATTTACCTCGTATCTGTATGAACTGTAGGGGTCAGTGGTCTATGTGGATGGCAATTTCATTCCCCAAAATGTAATGCTTCCATTGTTAGCAAGCCTGTACAATGGAATACATCTCGTTTTCATAAGCAGGATACTTCTAAACTGTGTCTGAAAGTGTCTCACTATGATATGCCACTGGATGCCCATGTTGAGTAAGGACTACCACAATAGCATAGTCAAAGGCATTTGTCTCAACCTCAAATGGTTGTTGCAAGTTTGGTAATGTCAGCACTGGTGCTAAGCAGAGGCGATCTTCCAACTTTTTGAATGCCTTCTATTGAGATTTAGACCAAAAGATTTTTTCTTTCACTCCTCCCTTGGTGACTTGACTCAAGGGCCAAATGATATGAAAAAATCCCAACACAAACCTATGGTAGAAGTTGGCAAGACCTAGAAAGCTACGGAGCTTTGTGAGAGTGGTTGGCGATGGCCAATCCCAAATGCCTTGGATCTTGGCTGGATCCACATGAACCCCCCGTTCATCAATAATGTATCCCAGATATTGAACCTCAGTCATGCCAAAAGTGTATTTCTCCAAATTGGCACATAAATTGTGTTGTTGCAGTGCATTTGTGTTGCTGCAGTGTTTGGAGAACCTGTCAAATGTGGTGGAGGTGCTCTTCCCAACTTTGGTTGAAGATCAGGATGTCATCCAAGTATACCACTACAAATGAGTTAGTGAATGGCCGCAAGATGTCATCCATTAGCTTCATGAAGGTTGCAAGAGCATTTGTCAATCCGAAAGGCATAACCAACCATTCGAAAAGGCCCTCCTTGGCTTTGAAGGCAATCTTTCACACATCGGAGGATTCGATTGGTATCTAGTGATATCCTGACTTCAAATCAATCTTGCTTAAATATTTTTCCCCCTTCACTTGGTCCAGGTGGTCATCAATCCATGCAATCGGTACCTATTATGGATAATGATCTTGTTTAGCACCTGATAGTCAATACAGGGTCTCCAAGTCCCATCCTTCTTCTGTACCAACACGATCAAGCTCCCACAGGGTGACGAACTCAGATGAATGTGACCTTTATGTAGCAGCTCCTGAATCTGGCTCTTGATTTCATTGTTCTCTAGAACAGAGCACTGATAGATTGGTCCATTAGGCAGTAACACAACTGGGGTCAGATCGATGGAGTGCTTGACTTGACAGTGCAGAGGAACCCCTATGGGGGAGGTGAAGATGTCCTCATACTCCTCCACAACCTTTTCCATCTGTAGTTGTTGTGCGGAGGGTCCATGTCTGGAGGTCTGTTGACGCAGTGAATGTTCACTATGCGAACAAGGGGAACTAACCCGATTGCAGACCCTAATTAGATCTACTTTCGTTTGGAATGGCTAATTCTGACAGGTTTTAGAGGATCCTGTAAACTTTTACATGTGTTGAAAGATTGCTTCTTGGAGGAAGACTTCAATTAAATCAACAAATGAAACAACTAACCTATAAGTATCAAATCCTATCTACACTAATTCTAACTACTTATGCTATTCATAACTATTCTAATCTATCCTGTAGGAGCATAAAAGAAGGAAGTTAAACATCATATATAAATTCAAAGTCCTAATGAATCAATTACTGGTTCACAGATGAACAAGGTTGTATTAAATCTTAATTGCAATCTGATTACTTATACAGGAATACACATTCCTTTCCATACAAATAAAACTTGCAACTGATGTTTAATAGGGTCTCGAATCAACAATCGCTCATGAATTAACCATGGTAACAAATCATATTTGAATAACCAAGATTAGTCACGAATGTTTGTTATCAATATGCACAAAACAAATCACGTTTATATTTATGCCAGCAACAACATCCTAATTCTAATCACATGAGAGGAGAGGCAAATGAATCTGAAAAAAGGCTCTTTCTCGATCAAACAGTCTTCTTTATTCACAAAAAATAAAAAGTTGTTCTACCCAAAGAAAGTCCTCCTCTCATCTTCGGAGGTAATGCTTATGTAGAAGCCACTGACCCTTGGTCTCCCTTTACTTTTAACCTCCCTCCTCTTTTCAATATACAAATTAAAATATACAGGCATTGAATTGATTGGTGAAATGGTTGATAAGTAAAGGCCACATCTACTGGAGCATTTCATTTCCTGGAGAAATGAATGGATGTCGGTTGAAAGGAGGAGGTATGTGTTTCATTTCTTCATGATGAGGCCCGAGACCACAAACACATTGGTAACACATGGGAACATGACCGCCAACGCCTAAAGCTAGATATTTAAATAGAAAACACCCGCATATATAAACTCTTCGGATCCGCTCATGCCTCTTTTACCTGGACCCGGAGCCATACTTGATGCTTATGCATCCGTTCTTTGACTTCGCTTGCCTTCTCTCGATCCTCGCCTATAGATATAATCAACATCAGCTATGGTTATGAAAATATGATAGGAATGGTTAAAAACACAAATCTTGCCTTCCTTAAAATGTTTATAACATCAAAAGGAACAAGTGTGAAAGAATCGGCCCCTAGTATTTAATTCATGCATCAATTAAGTCTCGCAAGCATAAATCTAATTTACATTGAAAATCGTCACATAACACATAACCATATCCGAAATCTAGACTTTAAATATTACAGACGAGAACCCATACCCTATCGGGTCTGCGAAACACTATCTCATCACATCATTTCAATGGAGAGGCACTGGGCCTATTGAAATACCAAACTCTGATATTGCGATGGCAGATGTGGACCCAAAATCATATTATGCTATGATTAATAATCCCGACCATATCACATATCGCCTTATGCATAAGCCCTAAACTCTGTCGATTGTAATTAGCAATACGCCGGACCCAAAAATATATATCTTGCATTTAATAGTCCCAGTGGGTCTGGTATATTGCAGTGCGCTTTATGCATAAGCCTCGGGCTCCGCTGATTGTGACTTGTGATTGGGGAGCGAACCTGATATATAATATATATTTATGTATCTATATATTATATATATATATATATATATATATTATATAATATATATTTAATATTATTTATAGATAGATAGATATAGATATATATATATATATATAATATCTGTGTGTGTGTTGTTGTGGTTTCATTAACACCGGTGGGTTCACCATATCACATTGTGCTTATGCATAAGCCCTGAACTCTTCTGATTGCGATTTTCGATTGGAGGAAGCGAACCCGATAAATGTATGTGTTATGTTTAATAATCGTGGTGGGTCTGACATTTTGCGAAACACCTTATGTATGGGCCTTGGGTTCCGTTGATTATGATTTGCAATTGGGGAATAGACCCGACATCATATGTGTTGTTATTAATTGCATTTGAAGTCTGGAAGGCTCTCGCTTAGCGGATGCAAAAGTGGAAGGTGTAGTATAACCACGGAAATGGAGAAATTGCGATATCGATAGAGGCAGGTATTGCGACATTTATAATGGCCAAAGGGTGTTTTTTAGCGTTTTGTGCCAATTCCTTTGGTTGTCAGCGACAAATTTATGAATTATGCAGATGAGGATTTTATTTGAGGACTCTGCAACTCCATTTCCACAGGGGTAGTAGTTTGATGCATACCTTATGTGAATTGATTTATCGATAGCAAATTAAGTCAATTTCAGTGATGAAAAGTAAGAAGCATTGTCAACTATGAGAGCATCAGGAATGTCAAACCTACTGATAATAAATTTCTCAATAAATGATATTACCTCATCTTTGTTTACCTTCTGAAGTGGGATGGCTTCGATCCATCTAGTGAAGTAGTCAATCACCGTGAGTATATACTTGTGTTGCTGTGAAGAGTTTGGAGTGATCTCGCTTATGACACCTAGGCCCCCATTGCTGGAATAGGTGATAAATCATAACGGGCCTGAGGAGAACTACTGAATTTCTTTCTCGTCCTACAACAGTTTGACATACCTTGCATTTCCAAGCATAGACATGCGAGTCTCTAAGCACTATGGGCCAATAATATCCAGCTCCTAATATTTTGTGGGCAGTGTTCTCTCTGCCATAGTGACCACCTACTAGGCATCGTGCATCTCTCAAGACATAATCAGCATCATCCTTTTCCAAACACCTTAGCCAGATTCCATCATAATTTTTTCTGTATTGTGTGTCATTGGCCAAGTGATACTAATTAGATTTCAGTATGAGTGCTCTCCTTCGTGATGCATCCATGTGTTCAGAACATGCTCCCCATGTTAGATAAAAGCGTATGTCATAATACCATGACTCAGGATCCAAAAGGGTTTCTAACGTTTAGCGCTCATACATCAGCATCTCAAATCCATAGGGGCTCCTCCCTGAATTCTACTTGTGCATTTTGCATGCTCTACACTTCTAGTTCTTTGGATGCCCCTTCTTTATCTGGCAAGGCTTTTTCTACTAGCCTATGCAATCCCTGCCCTTGAACTATCTTTGTCGGCTTAATCTCGTGGTTGAATTCTTGAAGTGCGATTATCCAATTCCCTCTCCATTCACCCATTTATTTCTACATGAAGAGGGTTCTTACGGAAATATGGGGAACGATTACTTTAATCCTAGCCTTTAATAAATAAGTACCGAAGTGCTTTACGACTTTAAAAACCATAAAGCCTTATTTCTTAACGTCTGAGTAGTTTAGTTCTACTCCCTGAAGATAAGAGATCATATAAGATATAGGGACTTCATTGCCATCATCATTTTTTTGGATGAGGATTGCGGCATATGAAACATCAAAGATGAAAGTGTACAATAAGAATTCCGTATCGAAATTAGGGTTGACCAACGCAGGAGCTTCTATGATGGCTTCCTTAATTCGCTGAAACAATTTCTTAGCTTCATTACTCCACTTATGCACAACGTTTTTCTTCATCATTAGCTACATGGGATGCATTATTTCTACAAAACCTAAGACAAATTTCCTAATGAAATTAATCTTCCCGAAGAAAGATTGCATTGCCTTTTTATTTTCAGGGGGTTGTATTCTCATGATGGTCTCTATTGTTTTAGGATCAATAACAATCCCTTCTCTAGAGAGGATATGACTAAGTAGTTTCCCTTCTATAACTGTGAAGACGCTCTTCTTGGGATTCAACGATATTTCGTATCTTCGGCATCTTGCAAAAATCTATTTTAGGTGATAGATATGATCCCTTTTTTTATATGAATACACAGTAATGTCATCCATGTAAACCACTACTGATCTGTTAATCAACCCTCGGAAAGCTATGTCCATAGCTCTCTGAAATGTGGCGCCCGCATTAATAAGTCCAAAAGTCATTTTACGATATGCGTAAGTGCCCCATTTAGTGTTGAAGGTTGTCTTAAGCTAATCCCCATTAGACACCAAAAATTGGTTATATGTTGAAAACCCATCTAATAGGGACAACATTTCAGACCTAGAAATGCGCTGAAGAATGTGTTCCATAGAAGGGACAAGATTGTTATCCTTTTGCAATGCTTTGTTTAGGTTTCTGAAATCGATACACAACATGATGTCTCCATTCTTCTTTCTTACTCGCATGGTATTGGCTACCCAACGGGTGTGTCTAACCAGAAAAATGATTTTAGCATCCAACATTTTGTTTAATTCATTCTTCACCAACGGTTCTCGGCTGGGATGCATCTTGTGAAGCTTTTGTTGGTAGGGCTTGGCCTCCTTTTCCAGAGGAATTACATGCTGCATAACACCAGTATCAAAGGTTTTTAAGTCACCATATGTCCATGCAAAGACTTCCTTTTACTCTTTAAATAGCTTAACAAATGCAGCCTTCTCTTGTGGAGAGCACCCCAATCCCAAATTGACATCTTTTAGGTCTTCTTTGGTTCCAAGGTTGACCGATTCATACTTCATGGATGAGCTATGTGTTTTGCAGTTACTCGGCTTCTTGAATTTATCATGCAAGTCATACAGGTGCTCCATCTTGACAACTGATTTGGGAATTATATTCGACTAATATTTTTCCTCATCTTCCCTCTCATTCATAAGCCTATCATGCTCTTTTTCATCAAGGATTGCATTTTTGAATGTCTTCCTGCAGTGCAGGAACTCAAGAATTTGCTTGTCATCTTTGAACACCAGCCAATTTGAGATGTTATCAAACACAGCTGGTCTGTAAATCAATTCAACATAATATTTATTCTTGTTTAATATAAGATCAGGCAAAAGTTTTGAAGCCATACTAGCCATTAGAACGACATCTCGGTTTTGCCTTCGAGGTATGTATGTGATATTAAAAGAATAAAAACTATAAATTAAGCTCCATACCTCATGTTGGTATCTTACCAAGTGTGGCGAATCGCAATGTATCCTTTTCCTTACCTGGTCGATAATTATATATGAGTCACCAAAAAATTTAAGATTTTCACCTTCGTATCAATGGCCTTCTTCAGGCCTTGCAACAAGCCTTCATATTCTGTCGTGTTGCTGGTGCATGCAAACTCCAACTAGTTGGCCATCAGATGCTCGTTCCCTTGCGGGTCAATGCAAATGCTCCCAGCACCTACACATTCAAGGCAGTTAGAGCCATCAAATTAGAGTGTCCAAAATATAGAATCTAATGTTACATCAATTGAACTACTTTCTACGAAATTAGTCATATCATCTACTACAATACAGGATAATTCATCAGTTGGATTGGATGGGAGAGCTTCCAACTGTGTGTTTGTCATAGTTTCTTCAACTATCTCTACATGGAATTCTCCAAAACAAGTCTCCGTGGCACAAATGTTAAAACTATAATTCCGAAGGATAGAGTTGCTAAACATTACAAGTTCATTGGGGTCATTTAGTTCTATTACTACATACTTCATGTATATTTCTCAATCAACTCTTAGCATATCACCTTTTCCCTTCTGAGGCAGCAATAGATGGGACCAATCAGTTGAGAAATATCCATTCAGTTTTGTAGACCAGTCCCTGCTAAGCAGCATTCCATAAGCCTCGGGTATGTCGACTACCACTATGTCAATGACTTGTGTGTACTATGGTTTGGTAACCATCTGAATCAACACATCTTTCAATTCTCCAATTACTTTCACATTCGTTCTATCCAATTGCATAATTCGAGTTCCAATTTTATTGGGTATTGCGTGAAGTCTTTTAGCAATAGCATAAGGCATAACAGTGGACGAGGCACCAAAATCTACCAAGCAATTATGTACATTCATGTTGAAGATTTAAAATGTGATAAGGAAAGGTGGAGTCATGGATTTCGATTTCCTCCCTATCATGGTTGCACTGACATCTTGGGGCACTCGATTTATTTTGGATAGAGCGGCTTCCATGGCTGGTCATTTTTGGGATGTACTAGAGGTACTAATGCGTCTTGGTGCTGAGTTCTTGGTTTGGTTGCTCGCGATGGTGGGAGTTTTTCAATTTTGTTCATTCATAGCTTTCAAAAGCAAGTCTCTTTACTGTGTTAACCTTAACAAATCGAAATATGTGATATTAGCTTAGGATTTCTTATGATCATCCACAATATTGTAATCAATGTTATAAACAGGGTAGGGCAAACTAAACGTACTTGTTTTTCCATTCTTAGGTGGGATTTTACCATTTTGAGTCACCTTCGTTACAGTGGGAGATGTATTTTCTTTCTATGGACATTTCACAACTGGAGTACTCTTGGAATCACCACTAGGTCTACCCTTCTTAATAGGAACTTTGGGGGTGGATGCCTTCAAAGGGTGAACATCTTTCTTTGTGTGGTCTACAAGATTCACCATGTCCACAAGTGGCCCCTTACTTCGTGTGTGGATTTCATTAGTGTTGATTTTTGTCATACTATCTCCTTCATCATCATCGTTCTCATTTGTATAGAAATCCCACAGTACATTAATTTGAGATTCTTCGTCCAAGGGCTCTTCTACTTGGTATTCTTCCTCATTTTCTTGTTCTGCCTCCAGCTCCACTATAGGTTCTTCGTTGTTAAGGAGCGACCCGATAAGAGCCAACTCTTCCATATTTAAATTCCCTTCATTGGGTGGAGCATGCAGTACAAGCTGGCCATGACCACCTTTTGTCTTCTTACAGTAGAAAGGTTTGAAAGATTTTCTATTGTTATAGTCTCCTTCATTCCCTCTATTCTTATAATTAGCGGTGTCTCCCCTCTGAGGGTCAAATTTAGGCAATACTCCTTCTACAATCTTGGGCAAGGGATGTTTTTGCCTAGGTACCACTATAGCATCCTGAGCGAGCCAGGGAGGGAGTGCTCCCGAAGGATGCGAGAGTTGTTTCCCACCCGGTTGAACCTAATTCCCACCTGGAAGAGGAACGTTAGCCATATTATGGATAGGGAGGTTCTTGTTGAAGGTTTCTTCAATATTTTCTTTATTAGGATTTCCCAAAATGGGCTAGGGATTACCTTCAGAGAGTAGATCCTTAGGAATTTATTCCCAAGGATTGTCGATACTTTGCAAGGACTCTAGCACAATATCTTGATGAGATGGGGCTACAGATATCTCTTCATTTATGGAGCAGATCCTTAGCTTTCTTCTATTTGTCGGAGGTGAAGAGTGAAAGATGGGGATATGAGAGAGGGAATGAGTGTAAGCCCAAGTAAGTAATCTGATTGGTTGTTCCTAAGTGACAAGATACTCCCACAGTGTCTCTTCTTTGGGTGACCCAAGCACGGGAACTAGAGGGATCTCAGTTTCTCTGAAATGAGGCTTTTCCAAATGGGACGAAGGATTTTTTCGACCTTTACGATCCATGCATTAATATTTTCAAATCCATGCATGACATTTATAGATGAAATGATAAAAAGTGGTGGACGGCGGTTCAAGCCTTCCTTCTAGCGCCAATTTTTTGACACGGTGAATGTTCACTATGCCAACAAGGGGAACCAACCCAATTGCAGACCCCAATTAGATCTTCTTTCATTTGGAATGGCTAGTTCCAACGGGTTTTAGAGGATATTGTAAAATGTTATATGTGTTGAAAGATTGCTTCTTGGAGGAAGACTTCAATTAAATCAACAAATGAAGCAGCTAACCTATAAGTATAAAATCCTATCTACACTAATTCTAACTACTTATGCTAGTCCTAACCATTCTAATCTATCCTACAAGAACATAACAAAAGGAAGTTAAACATCATATATAAATTCCAAGTCCTAATGAATCAATTATTGGTTCACAGATGAATAAGGTTGCATTAAATCTGAGCTGCAATCTAATTACTTATACAGGAATACACATTCCTTTCCATACAAATAAAACTTGCAACTGATGTTTAATAGGGTCTTGAATTAGCAATTGTTCATGAATTAACCATGGTAACAAATCATATTTGAATAACCAATATTAGTCACGAATGTCTGTTATCAATATGCACAAAACAAATCACATTTATATTTATGCTAGCAACATGTTGTGGCCACAACTACCACCCTACTAAAACATGCTCTGATAGTAAATTTTTGAATGGGTACCCTATAAGTTTGATCTTTCATCTTATGGAATGATCTGTTTTATTACAGGGATGTTAACTCTTTGCCGAGTCAAATTTTCAATGCCTGATGGCTAAGCCATTGAATAAACCTCTGCTGCTTGGTTCATTCCTGACACAGCTCAGCCCTTTATTCACTCCCTTCATTGGGACCTTTTAATTTTCACAAACATGCATGGTAAATTTATGCTCACACAAACAATCACCCCCACCCTTATTATAATCGTTTGTGTGCTTAACCCACGAAATCTTCCATCGCGTCCTTATTTCCATCATGACTCTTTATAACAAGAATACACATAACACTCCTTTTCACTTATCGTGTGCAACATAAGCGCGCAACGTGTACCATGACACATCAGACCCGACAGCGTTATATATATATATGGCACATCATTATACCCCAAACCTGTCGACGATTATAGAACCTAGCATATAATATCTCAAATCCAACCTATACAGACAGACATGGGTTTTCCCATATACCCTCATGTTTTTGAAAAACATGGAAATTAGGATTTTTCAAAGGGATGGTTTACAAGGTGGACGTGCCAAGATTATCAACTGCAACATATACATTATCAGGTCTAGAACCAATCACATATCACAATTGGTGGGGCCCTATGCCTGAGCATATTGTGGTATGTGATATGGAGGACCCACCGATCCGTCTAAATGTAACATATATGCTATCGAGTCCACCTTTCCACATTGCAAATCACTATCGGTGGGTTTAGCACTCATGCATAAGGTGTGACACCACAACTCGGACTCGCCGATGATTATAGGCTTCGATATATAATTTTTGAAATCTGCTATACAACCAAAAGCAGGTTTTTCCTGTATTTTCCTATGTGTTCAATACAATGCCATAGTCAAGTTTTTCAAAGGGAAAGCCCATTAAAGTGATGCGATATGATATGGTGAACCCGATAGGGTATAGGTTCCTGCCTATAGTATTTCAAGTCCAGATTTTGGATGCAACCCTGTGTTTTGCGAGGACTTTCAGTGTAAATTGGATTTTCAACCACAAGACAAAATCAATGCATAGATTAAAGACCAGGGGCCGATTCTTTCGTGATTGTTTCTTTTGATGTTATAAATGCTTCATGTATGCAAAATTTATGTTTTTAAGCATTTTTTATCATATCTATGTATGTGTAATTGATGTTGGCCATCTCTGCAGGTGAGGACCGAGAGAAGGCAAGCGAAACCTAAGGATGGATGCATAAGTTAAAATTTTGACTCCAAATAAAAGATGCATGCGCAGATCCTAAGAATTTACCCTTGCAGATATGTTTATTTGAAGATTGGGCTCTATGGTGTGGTGGTCATATGTCCAGATGTTGCCTATATATTCCTAAAGTGAAACTGCCCCAGATTTCATCATGAAGAGATGACACACAGTCATCCTCTCTAATCAATAACCATTCAGTTCCCAAGAAATGTAGCAGTCTACATGTCAATAGTGACACCGACTGTCTTCCTTTATTTCTTCTGATTGGTATAGTGAAGGAAGGAGAGGGAAGGAAAAGGGTGAAAAGGGAAGACCGAGAATCATTTACAGGGGCATAAATATTCGCTCCGAGAAGATATTAGGGCTTTTGGTTTGAGAAGAACAACTTTGATTATTGTAAATAAAAAGAGACTGTTTAGCTCAATAAAGGGTCTATGTTTTAGATGGATTTTCCTCTTCCTTATATGTTAAGAATCGGGATGTTGTTGTGAGCATAAATATGAATGTGATTTTTGTTTGTGCCCATTGGTGACTTATAGTTTATGAATAGCTTTGGTTGTTTGAATGTGATTCTTCATCATAGTTAATTCATGAGCAGTCCCTGATTTGAAACTATGTTAAACATCAGTTGCAAGCTCTAATTCCATAAAAGGAATGTGTAATCATGTATGAGTGATTGGATTGCAATTTAATTGATGCAGCCTTGTTCTTATGTGAACTAGTAATTGATTAATTTAGACTTGGGATTCATATATGATGTTTAAGCTCTTTCGTCATGATCCTGCAAGATAGATTAGGATAGCTAGAACTAGATTAGAGTAGTTAGAAGTAGTGTAGATAGGATTTAATATATAGTGGTAAGTTGTTTTATTTTGTTGATTTAATTGAAATTTTCTTCTTAGAATCCATATTTCAACTCATTTAACAGTTTATGGGGTCCCTTAAAGCTTGTTGGAACTAGCCATTCCAAATGAAAGCAGGTCTAATTAGGGCTTGCGAACGGGTTAGTTCCCTTTGTTGGTATAGCAAAAATTCGCCATGTCAACACAACCACATCCTGATTCTAAACGCATGAGAGGAGAAGCAAATGAATCTGAAAAAAGGCTCTTTATCGACCAAAATGTCTTCTTTATTCACAATAAATCAAAAGTTGTTCTACCCAAAAAGAGTCCTCCTCTCATCTTTGGAGGTGATACTTATGCATAAGCCACTGACCCTCAGTCTCCCTTGACTTTTCACCTCCCTCCTCTTTTCAATATACAATTAAAATATACAAGCATTGAATCGATTGGTGAAACGACTGATATGTAAAGGCCACATCTGCTGGAGTGTTTCATTTCCTGAGAAAACAAATGGATGACGGTTGAAATGAGGAGGTATGCGTGTCATTTCTTCATGATGAGGCCCGAGACCACATAACCTTCGGAACACACTGGTAACACATGGGAACATAACCGCCAACACCTAAAGCCAAATCTTTAAATAGAAAACACCCACATATATAAGCAATTCAAATCCACTCATGCCTCTTTTACCCAAAGCCATCCTTGATTCTTATGTATCTGTTCTTCGCCCTCGCTTGCCTTCTCTCAGTCCTCACCTGCAAAGATAGCCAACATTGGCTATTCTTATGAAAATATGATAGGAATGCTTAAAAACACAAATATTTCCTTCTTTAAAATGTTTATAACATCAAAATGAACAAGTGTGAAAGAATTGGCCCTTGGTATTTAATTCATGTGTTGATTAAGTCTCGTAAGTGTAAATCTAATTTACATTGAAAATTGTTGCATAACACATAACTGGATCTGAAATCTGAACTTGAAATATTATAGATGGGAACCCATACCCTCTTGAGTCTACGAAACACCATCGCATCGCATCATTTTAGTGGAGAGCCACCAGGCTTATTGAACTGCTAAACTCTGATATTGCAATGGTGGAAACAGACATGAAATCATATTATGTTGCGCTTAATAATCCTGCAGGGTCTGCCATATTGCTTATCGCTTTATGCATAAGCCTTGAACTCTGCTGATTGTGATTAGCAATATGCCAAAACCGAAAATTTATATGTTGTGTTTAATAGTCCCGGTGGGTCTGGTATATCACAGTGTCTTTTATGTATAAGCCCCGGGCTCCACTGATTGCGACTTGCGATTGGGGAGCAGACCTGATATATATATGCATTGTAGTTAATAACACTGACAGGTCTAGCATATTGCATCGTGCTTATGCATAAGCCCTGAACTCTTCCGATTGCAATTTGCAATTGGGGGAAGCGAACCTAATAAATGTATGTGTTATGTTTAATAATCACAGAGGGTCCGCCATATTGTGGAACGCCTTATGTATGGGCCTTGGGTTCCGCCAATTGCGATTTGCGATTGGGGAATGGACCCAACATCGTATGTGTTGTTGTTAATTGCATTTGAAGTCTGGAAGGCTCTCACTTAGCGGATGCGAAAGAGGAAAGTGTTGTATAACTGCAAAAATGGAGAAATTCCGATAGCGATAGAGGCAGGCATTGAGACATGTATAAAGGCCAAAAGAGCACTGAAAGGTAAGTTACATACATTTGCAAAGTATTTCTATTTCAAAAGTATTGTAATAGAAATAACAACGTGAAAGAAGGTTTTGAGGTTTGAGACCACATACGACCATGGTAAAGAGTGGGGATGATTATATGCATGGTCATGGGGCACCATGAATGTCTATGGGGGATTTGAAATAGTCCCGATGAAGGATATAAATGAAGGGCTAGACTGGGTTGTGAATGAATCATGCAACAAAGATTTATTAAAGGGGCTCTTGGCCATTAAGGATTGAATATTTGACTCAGCACAGAGTTAAAATCCTTGGGATAAAAATAGATCATTCGGAGAAGTGAAAGATCAAACTTCTAGGCAACCCAATCAAATTTTCTACCAAAGCATGTTTTAATAGGGTGGTGGTTGTGGCAAGGTCGTGGCCATCGTCTTCTTCTTTCCTTGAGGGTGTATCATCAAGAAAACAAATTTCCTAGTTTTGGAAATGAGCTTATTGCATTGTTTTGCAGTAACCAAAGAGATGGTGGTAAGTGGTGCTACCTTCGGCATCATGTACAACTTATTTCCCAAAGTAATAATAACAACATGGGGCCTTGATTCATACATAGCATGTCTCTTCCACAAGTATGGTTGTCCTAATAAGACATCACAAGCATCAAGGGGAGCAATGTCACACAATACCTCATCCGTGAAGGGATTGATGTTGTATGCAAGGTGACACTATTGGCTCACGCAAAGATCTCGTCCTTGCCGAAGCCAACCGATGGTGTATGGTTGTGGATGTGTTGTGGTCGGTAAGCCCAACCACTTCATGACCTCTGCCGAAATGATGTTCTTTTGGCTCCCACTATCAACAATGAACTGTAGCAGGGAGCCCTTTACCCACATCTGGGAGTGGAAGAGACACTCCTCCTCCTTTGGATCTTTGGGTTCCTCCTTCTCGATCTTCGTAGTGGAAATGGTGGCGTTGGGCTCTGCATCAATAATCTGCTTCCCTTTGTCATTCCCCTTGTTGGGTTCTGACTCAGATTCGGAACATGCATCTGATTCTGAAACATTTAGCTCAACCACCAGTGACTACTTGGCCCGAAACTCACTTGTGTTGTGAGTGGAGCTCTTACGGAACTCACACCACTTTCTCGTTTCCCTTTTCGGCTTCACGACATTGTTCTTTTCTTTTAGCTTGGGCGGGTTGTCTTTGGCCACCCCCCCTTGGCTTTGTCCTTTTTTCTACATTTTGGGGGAAACTTTCCCTTGCTTTGGATTCACAGATCCAAAGTCTCACTTCTTCTATTTAAACTTTTTCTCGATCTTGACGGCATATCAATATGCCATGCCGAGAAAGGATATGTTTAGGAATTCTATTTCTTCCTATATGTACTTGTGTAGGTATCCATGGTATTTGAGTACCAAATGTTGCTTCAAATCCTTGATACCCAACTTCGTGCGAAGGGTATGGAAAATATTGGCAAACTCCAGCATGTCTTGGTCCCTTCCCTACCACAGCGTGGTTCACTTTATGTATTGATCCTCATAGCTTCTGATAGGTTAGTACTGCTCCTTGATGGCAGTCTGAAATGAATTCCAAGTGGGTGTTGCTGAAAATAGTGAGGCCATAATTTCACCCTTCTACTCACAGTATGTTTCCCACTAGTCCTTGACATGGGGTGCGGCTTTGAGAAGAGCAAAAGTAATATTTTCCTCGCCGAAAAAATCATGAACATAAAAATATCCTTCTAGCATATTTGACCATTTATCTATGACGTTTGCATCTATCTGACCCTCAAATATGGGAATGTCAAATTTAACTTATACCTTAAAGGGTGTGATGCTTCTACAGTAGCTGCTGGAAGTAGATGTGTCGCCTATGGGTAGCCGTTGAAGGATCTGGGCAAATTTGTCCATCTTTGCACTCCTTTGTCACTCAAGGGCCTCCTCGAGCAAGATTTTGATAGGATCTCCTACCCCCTTGTCTTTCTTTTCATCTACCATGGGAGGCCATTAGGATTTGTGAGGCTGGTGTTGCAAAGGTTCAACTAGTTCAAGCCCTAACTCCTCATATCCCGAACTCGTTGGCGACATGCAAAGAAAGACAGAGAAAGAGCAGACCGCTCTGATACCATTGATCTTGATTTAGATAGGAAAGCAAAAAATTACAGATATAACCATACATATAGAGATGCAGCAGAAATAATACTTCATTTCATTACTGTAAAATACTAAAATATGCTTACAAACAGAAATGGAAATAAACTAGCTAGGGTGATGGTAGTTTATCTTTGAGAAGAGATGTGGTGGCTACATGACTCTGAATTTTGTTACAATGAGGCTCAAAGGCATATTTATTTTTGAGAAACAATGGGAAACCCTAAACATCCAAAACCCTAAACCTAGAAGATGAACTGCCAAATTGTGGATCCCGTTTGAGTAAATTGGTACATCAACTTCCCGGGGTCGTAACTTTGGCATACGATCTCTGTTTGACGCGCACAATATCTAATTATAAATATCTATCCAAGAAATACGACATTTGGAAGAGAAAAATCAGTCCATGGACCCATGTTGCTCCCGTTTTTCCCAAAAAACATTGCTAGGGCCTCAAAATGGCTCCAGAAGTTCAAGACTAGAAAAACGACTAAAAATAGTAAATTGTGCTACAATTAAGGAAACTGAAAATCTGAAAGAAACAATGGTGGGGGTCCAAGTGGACTTGGTAGGTGGCCACCAAAATCCACCTGGATCAAAGCATTTCAAAGCTTTCTTATAGTTGAGGTTGGTTCCCTAATTAGGTTCTAGCCTATAGTGAGTTGTTGCTTGCACATATTTTAGATCAGTGCCTCAATTAGGTTGTAGCCTATCACAAGTATCATATTTCATATCTTGGGGGTATTTTATTCCAATAGGTTAGTACCTACAAATCTATGTAATGAATTGAAGAATAAGAAGAAGAACTTGTGGTTTTCTCCCATATGGGTTTCCATGTAAAATCTTGTCTCTCTGTGATTGATGTGATGGCTTCTTGATGCATTATTAGTTTTATGATGCATTTTTTTATGTATTGATATATTTCATATGGTTATGATTCATTGTAATATTTTTTTTTATTGAATAAAATTTATGAAATGGTAGAATTGCTCTCACACTCACTGACCTTCCCCTCTAAGTGTGATGTTTGGTCAATAAGTGTAACCAAAGTAGGTCACCATAAAAAATAGTTAACTAATAAAATTTGTGATCCACATTGGATAATTATATTGTTTTTAATCCATATTGATGCATTCAGAAAGGAAAAAGTTCAGGAATAAGCTCATGAGACCATTTTTATGGTGGGACCTAGTTTGGAAAAATAGGTTCTGAAACCTTTCGAGAGCATTTTGAGGCATCAAATGACATTTTTTAATAGATTAAACTTTTATGCTTAAGTGAAACATCTTTTCATGCTATTATACACACAAATATCTTTCCAACGGTGCAAGAAGTGTGTTAATCAAAGTTTGTATGCAAAAGTTATGTCAGTCAGAAGTTGACCTTCTTGTTTTAACCACCATGATTGAAGAAAATGTCTTGTCAGCCACCATTATTCATGGAAAATGGGATATACATGTGTTTTTGATTTAAAATACTTTAGAAAATTCTATATTGTAACTCTATCTAAGAGTTGATGTAGTCAAACCTAACCACCAGTAGGCTATTGGGCTGTGTTATAATCGGGCCATTAGGATGAAGAGACATTCCATTCTTTCGAAAGCAATTTGCTCCATACTTGAGTAAATATAGATAGGAGACATAGGAGGTAGAGCAAATAGAGAGGATTTATGCATTGTATCATCCCATGGGCCACAGGCATTACTTCTTTGTACATGTAGCTTTATTTTTGAGACAAAAAAAGAGAGCGAAGCAGCCTCACCTTCTAGCTCGGTTTTTCTCTTGAAAGGGTTTCCCAGAGAATATATTATGTCTTATATGTGTGTGTGATCTTACTTTTTCATTCCCTACTTTTCTGCGTAATTTTCATTTAGATGCATGCACTAATTACAATTAAATTTACAGATCTAGAGTTTTAAGAAAGCTATAATAGTGTAGAAATTCATAATTTTAATATATTATTATTAGATCTATTGTGACGAATTGTCTAAGGATCAAGTTGGATCCATGGAATATTGGCAACATGGATTTAGATGCAAACTCTATTATGTTCCTAGAATTTGAGTTGTAGGAGTTTAAAATAAAATGTGAAAAGAAAACAAAACAACTTGATGGGTTGAGAAGGAGCTAGGATAAATAGAAAAATACTTAAAATAGATAGATGACAAAATTTATCATCTCAAAGAATAAGAAAATATAGCGAGTTAGTTAACTAAGGAAATTTGGGAAGATGTTTGAGCTAAGATAAGCACCAAGAAGTAATACCCCAGCTAGCACACACACTTCTTTTGTCATTATTTTCTCTCTCATACATTTGGTCATAATTAAATCATTCATGGTCATTCTCTATGCCATTATTTTAAATAGAAGGCCAAGAATTGTAAAGTCAATCAAGATGAGGAAATATGTCCAACTAAAATATGGAAAGAGAAAGAAGAATATTGTGCCCTCATATTGTATTCTCAAAAGAAAAAAGAGAAGTGGTATGTTGATAATGGTTGCTCAAGACACATGTCACAAGATCGAAGCAATTTTATAAGCATCAGGGAGATTGATTGAGGTAAATTAATTTTTGGAAACAACATGTATGAAAGAATCATTGGAAAATGCATTGTTACTATTAACAATGTAGAACAAAAGCCCATGATATCTTGTATTATAGAAGGATTAAAGCATAATCTATTGAGTCATAGTCATATATGTGACGAAGGATTGATGTTATATTCAACTCCAAATGGTGTGAGATATGGAAGTCAGATATAGGTAAATTGGTAGTAAAAGTTATCAAGACCAATACACACACACACATGATGAGTTAAAAATGAAGAGCAGTTGCAATGGATAGATGAAAAAGGATAAGATTTCCTGTCATTTTCTTCAAGTAGAAAATACTATCAACTCCATTGCAGCTCCTATTAAAGAAGAAATCAAGTTTTTCCAAAACTTAAAAATAGGAATGGGAAAGTTCAAATTTAATCTTCCTTTCAAGTGCTATGAATGTGGAAGGATAGGTCATTATGCATCTAAATGTCCTTATGCTAAAATGAATAATAGTGATGATGATTCAAGATTCAAGTACAAGTATCAAAAGAAGAAGTAAGCAAGTAAGAAGAAGAATTTATACTTAAAAGAAAAAGTGACAATGAAAATAATGGAAGTGTCACTAATGAAGAAAATGGTGAAATATTATTCATCACCAAGATTCGAGAACATGAAGTAGAAATATACTAACAGGGAGAACTTAGAAGTGCATTAAAATAAATAAAGTTCCGATAAAGAGAAAAAGATAACTAATGCAGCAGCTTCAAGACAAAAATTTAAATGAATACACCATTCTTGCTCTCAAATTCGAACTAGAAAGAGAAAAAAGGTAAAGAAATTCCTTTTTGAATAGCTAAATGAGAAGGAACAAATTTGTGACACGGTGGAGGAAGTGCTTTTCCTTTGGAGAAAATAATTTTATCAATTCAATTCAAGGTTTCACAAAGGGAATGAATCCCTAGATCACATTCTTAGCATGAAAATGTATCTTCTCATTAAAACAAGTCTTGGCTATCAGGAAAGTTGTGAGGAACCCAAGAAAAATGGTCCCCCAAGTCAGGATCATCACGAGAGGCTGAACTAGACATTCATTGTGTCTAGCAACACCTCCTTTGAAGATCCCAAGAAAATGATGAACTAATCTAAGCATGTTCATTTGAATGCCAGGCAGGATAATTCCAGGAAGTAGAAAACTATGCAAAATGAAAAGGTCGGAATGAATGAATAAAATATCCTCGGAAAAGGAATATGCATAAGGGATCCATATGCACAAACAAAGAAACTATTGGAAAGAAACAAATGAATATGGCTCTTCCAAGGAATAACTTCAGAAGGTAAATATATTCCTTTGCATATATGTATAAAAATAAGTTTCTTGGTTATTATTTCTCATGTACAATGTTTGGCCACAAAGCACAAGTTTACAAGACCTATGATGTGATGAGCTAAATAAGATATGATCAAGTTCCAAGATGGAGGCATGTGGAACAAATTAGGAGGATTACTCAACCATTTCTGCAAATATTGAATCCAAATGTTGAATGTTACATATGTCACAACAAAGGTCATATAGAACCAGACTACAAACTCAACTCAAGATGGTACAAAAAAGAGGGGCTTTCCATCAATCCTATGATTAGATCTATAGTATGGTGAGGGATATACGAGCCACAAAGGTTGGATATAATCCCTCGAATCTAATCTCCTAGTGAAGGATTATTCAAGAATATCATTTGTTGAATCAAAAAGTGAATAAACAATTCTATGCAGGTAAGATGAGCACTTTAATATGACAATAGCATGTGAACAATGATACATTCCATTTTCTAAAGTGATTTGATGATGATATCTTAGATGAAAAGTAAGGATATGTAAGAGACATGTATTATAAGATGCAGTAAAGAGGGAAGTAAGGTCTTAAGGGCGATTTAGAAAGTGCGGGAACCATTTGGAGTAACATCGGTAGCATGAGAATTTGACAAGGTTCACAGGAAAGCACACGATCTCACGGGGAGACCCTATCAGAATGGAATAATGGTTATATGGTATTAGGAAGGGAACATGGTTTTGTTAGTTCCACATGAATACGAATAATTTTCGGAGTTTTGACATATACTTAGAAGATGCATGCATTGAAAAAATGATAAGCAGGGAGACACTACAAGATCAGGCTTATCCATGAGTATAGTAGTTTTGATATACATTCATGACCTTTTCCCATTGATTTCAAAGGAAGATAGATTTAATAAATTGATAGAAACACTAAATTTGATTAGAAGGAACAAGAATATTAGAAGAGAGAATGGAAACATTGATAGGAGAAAGGAAAGAAAGAAGGGAGGCATCTTTGCAGTCAGATAGGGGGAGCTCTTAGCACTATGTGAGGAGGAATTTTTGATGCATATATAGATTCAATTAATTGACATAAATGAGAATCAATATGTGGTGGTGTTTCCATCAATGAAAAATAGGGAGATTGTCACACATAGTATTCTCATTGATGACAACAAGGTATAATTGATGTCAAAGGGGAAGTTTGATATAGCAATAGCATCATTCATGGATCCAAAGGAAGAAATATGAAAGCTAGCTATATTGCATGTCCTCATCAAGTGAAGTCAAAAAGTGTTTAATTTTATTGATTTTTTTACAAGGTTATGATGCCCTAATGATTATAAAAACAACATGCTTGCATAGGCTTCATTGATACCTTTCCAATGGTGTATTCCATTTTGAAAAAATCCTCCTAGATGAGAAGTTATGACGATTTGAAAATCAACACTATTGGAGACCTAAGCTATAGGGAAAGAAACCAAAATATTGATATGTGAAAGTGTGTGCAACTTTCAGATGCATCCATGGTTCACTGATTATGTCAACATCATATCTGAGAATTGAGTAGAACTTACATGGCCTTTAATGTTATTAAAGAGTCTACACCTCTCACAAAATGGATGGCAGAGGTAAGGGAACATGCACACAAGTTAGTATAGCACAATGACTAATCCAAGGATGACACACGACACTTTTTGATTGGGTAGTTGGGATGATACAGACAACAAGTGACCACCTACGCAATTGTCATTGCCATGATAGTCGAGTTATGCATGGACAAGTGGTGCATCATGACAGGAAAAATTAAGATGACATATACAACAAAGTCATTTTAGATGCCACATGGCAACTTATTAAATAGTAAGCAAATATCATCATCTAGTGACATTAACATAGTGATGTAGCACCACCATGTGGTAGGTTGATTTGACACACTTGGATTGGCCAAAAGTTTAAATATGCGTGAAAGCTGGCATCATGCACCCCTCACACGATGCAAGTGGGCATGATGAATTCATGTTTACATCATCATGCAAATGACCATTGACCTTAGGAACTAGGTCACATGGTGTGGTGACATGGGCTAAATGTCCAAGTGTTAAAGGTTTTTTTAATTACGTATGGTTTAAAATTTAAATTTTTAATTTGAGGGTGCACTCTCTAGTTCTATGGTTTGTGCTGTCATTTTCCAAGTTAAAATTTTCCTTAGAAGCTTGTAACTTGCGTAAAAAGTCATAGATTTGGAATAATTAAGGATTCTCAATATGTCTACGTATTAGAAATATGAAATGAAATTCAATTTTAACATAATATAAAATAGCATCCTATATCAACAAATTGTATTTATGATAAGAACAAACATGTATACAACTCTATTGATCGATTATGAAATAACATTAATAAACTAAACTAGCTCCATTTATGGACATATAAAAATCTTTAGTTATTTTTTTTATTTTGAATTAGTAACAACAACATGGTTTATAAGAGTACCACACAATTATAAAGAGATAAGATCATCATGAAATTGTTGTACATCGCAAGAAATATGTGTGGAACCAAGCACAACACATAAATAATATATATTACACTAACAAAAACAGTAAAGAATCCCTATTAACTCATAAACTTAACCTCAATCCAAATAAAATTATTTAAATTTATCAAGAGTCATTCATATGATGGAGAAATAAATTATATTAAATCTCAATGGCTTGACCCAAATATGTTCAACGCCATAACTTAAAGGATCACAGTAGTGATATTGTTTCATATAATTGATATCTAAAAAAACATTATTAAAATATTCTTTTATACACTAAAACTTGAGTTCATGAGACTGCAATAAATCACATAAGTTCAAAGTTAAGAATCATTTTATTCAAAATAATCTTAATGGATAGAGATGAACCTATGAGAAATGTAAAGGGTCGAATCCAAAAATTATATGTTAATATCTAAAAGAAAGGTAAAATTAGCTATTTACATTAAATTAAGTCATAAAACATAGGAAAATGATTTTTCACAAGGAGAGTGTAAGGAATGGGAAGATTCCTTCACTTACAAAGGGGTATAGACAAGCTCTTACAAGAAATAAATAAAAGAGTGAAAGTAACTCTAAGTAGAACTTCTTCTATTGTACACATAAGTGTATTAGATGACTATGCTTGGAAGAGAATTAATTATAATTTGTGATAAATTCAAAATTTTTTCTATAATTGATTAGGTTATTTAAAATGGTTCCTTGACTTCTTAATTCCTTTAAAGGAAGCTGCATAGGTGATCCTTCATTCCAAATGCTCTGTTTTTAGGACAATTTAAATACTTAAAAATAATAGAAAAATGTATAGATTGAATGTTTATGTAGGAAAAACTATTTCAACTCTTAAAGTTTTAACAATCATAAGCAAATTAGAAGGCTAAGTAAATAGCTTACTTTTCATTTTTTGAATAAGGCAATAGTAATATTATTTTTCCTCTTGCATCTAACTTCCTCTTTATCTTTAAATAAAATTTATAACACTTTTCTTTTATTACAAAAGTTAACTTAAAACAAATCATAAAAAATTTAAAATATAATTGAAATGAAGTATCACATTTTGACTATTTGTAACCATAAGTTAAATAGAAAAAAGGAAAGATTTCTTATAGCTATAAAAATTATTCCACAACACCATAAAATATATATATCCTAATGTTATTCTACATATACATAATATAAAATATATATATCCTAATGTTATTCTACATATACATAATATATCTAACAAAAAAAATTGAATAAAAAACATATCATTACAACCTATCAACCATTTGTTAATAAAAAACACTACATCACTCCTTATAAAACTAGCCATTCACATTAACCCAAAAATCAATAAAATTTGAGGTTACTCTTTTATTTGTATATATATAATTTCAAATACAATAGAAATGCATACCATCAAATTTGCATCATTGGAAAGCACTGGGTTAATAACCTTCACATATGTCCATTGTGTAATGATGTACCTGTTATATGACCTATAATGTGAATGCCCACTAAGGTCCCAACATAAGTTAACCATGTGCTATAAGAAAATGTTTGCAACAAATAGGAAAAGGTAAGAAAATAACGGGGCTCATCTTAAATCAATATGCAACATAAGAATATACGAGCATTGTTCAGTCACAAAAGACCTGAGCTCCAAGCAATGAAAGCCACGAAGGCTGCTGTAACATAAGGATACTCTTAAAAGATTGAACTCTCCTCTCAGAGACACAAAATGATATTCAAGCAGACACTGATCTTAGATAATGAAATGGTAGATATCGAAGTCACATAAATATATATTAAATAAAACTCCAGAGCTACATTAAAATGACTGTCAACAGAGTTCCCATAACAGAGTCTCTCATATCATATAATACCAAATACTAACCTTGGCATAAGAACCAAGGCTTATGCTACTAATAACACTATATAATAATATGATCCATCCAAGTTCTGTAACAATCCTTTGCATTAGAATGGCTGATTCCTCGTGGAGTGTACCTGCAAGATGATCCCTTTGATCACATAAAGAGCAATAAAGAACTTTGAGAACCCATGATAAGAATCGCAACGAATGTAGAAATTTTACACCTTACCACATTAACATTTGGGAAATGGCACATGGCAACTATCTGCAACTCTCTTAGCATCAGGAGTTTGAATGTATCCTTTGAACTTAGGGTCCGTGGCATACTTGCACATGCATTTAGCCTGAAGTTTTAGCTTATTGCAGCAATCAGCTGTTGGTTTCGGCTTACTAGGACTGAACATTGCTGTAGCGCATGGACTCAAAGCCATTGGATCGCAAGTAACAGCTGCAGCAGCTTTACCTGCATAGGCCCCCAGCAGAATCAAGTACACTAAAGCACCTGCCATTATCATCTTCAGCCCCATGATGATTGAAAATATCAAAGCAGATTGATATCTAGGCTCTCGGTTATGGTGTTTGAAGAGGCCCAGGTCGTGAATTTATAGAGCCATTAGCTCAGCGGGGCAGCCATGAAAATTTTGTCAGTTGCAATTATTTTAGGGCGCGCCGATTCAGCACGTAAAACAAGGACGCTTCACATGGAAGTAATGATGAAAACCAGCATCCCGAGGTGGGTCTGTCTGGATATGCAACTTAGGGTTGGATTTTGGAATCAAATCCACCCGTAAGTCTTAACGTTTTGAACATATAACGTTGTAAACATTTACAGAACTTTTTAAAGGGTAGGGTAAGCTTGATTTCTCACTGTAATGGATGATAAATCACTTCGTCGTAGTCTAACACTGACTTCTCCAACTCTGGGGGAGACTCCGAGAATCGAGTCACTGGGCCAAATTTTGCAAAGACGGAAAGAAAACTGTCCTCTGTAGCCCACGATGGCGACAGTGCAGGCGGCGCATATATCTTTTTATTAGATTCACGAAAGCCGGCCCCAACGCAGTAAATTCCATCATCTGGATTCATAAACTTGTCTTGTCCAGTGTGTAAATTCTTCACGGCAATGATTTGAACAACATTAGTGTTGAAGGTATCTCGCAACTATTTCGTTGAAAGATGAAATCTAATAAATATAAAAACCCTAAAGAACGTGGAACCAGGATTGCAATCTTCCTTTCATGCCATGGGTAGGGCAGATTAAAGTCTTAATGTAGAATGCAATCCGACCGAGGATCAAACAATTGTTTTTCCCGATTTGTAGATATTGGAATTTGGCTATTGAATTTCATCATAAAATTGGCTTGAACGGTTAGAAATTATAGCTTTCGTTTCAACTTTCCATAGATGGATTACCTAGATGGGTAAATCTTTGTCGTTGTAAATTATATAATTTATGGGTATGATATTAGATTCGTAAATATTGTTGTATATAATTTATATATTGGATATTGTAATTTTATATAAAACTAATTTTATAATTTTTTAAATATTATAATAAAATAAAATAAACCATTTTTTATCATAATTAATATAAAAATATTTATATTAAAATTTAGGGAAAATATTTTAAGATTAATTCAAAAGACATTTATCTATCATAAAAATCACAAAAGTCTCAGATCTAACATTAAAAAATTATTTAAATCTTAAATTTGAATAGATAATATTTTTATTACTATTTAAACCATAAATTTAAAAAAATATATATTTTAGAAAACAATGTTTCGTATTAATCACATCGTAAGAATTGGGTCGACGACATCGTAAGAATTGGGTCGACGACATTTGGAACCAACTAACAAGGTATTAAATATGAGAAATATAATAAAGAAATAAATAATTTTAAAAAACATTTTTATTATTATGAATATTCAATTTGACTAAGAATAATTTTAATGATAAGTTGGTTAAAAATTATTTATTATAATTTTTCTAACTCTGTTTGGTGGCTCATGTCTGCTCCCCTTGGCTCCTTTGATAGCTCTATTTGCTCCTCAAATATTTCCATATTGACATCAATGACAATCTGTCTCCAACAATCTCCCCCTTTGTTATTGATGGCAATGTTCTTTTGCTCTCCCCCTTTGACATCAATGACAGGGGAATGCATACGGACTCCCCCTGTCAAACTTCTCCCCCTGTCCTGCTACATCTTTATGAATGAACTTGAGTGATGCTAGAGAGATAACCCCCATCTTTTGACGCAGATGTTCGAATGCTTCTTGAGGAAGAGGTTTTGGGAAAATGTCAGTTTTCTGCTCCTTAGTACTGATATATTCCAAGACGATGTTTTGTTTAGCTACTTGCTCATGGAGGAAATGATACTTGATTGGTATGTGTTTAGTTCTTGAGTGCATCACTAGATTTTTGTTGAGACTGATAGCACTTGTGTTGTCACAATAGATGGCAATCAATTGATCTATACCTATGTTGACATCTTTTAGAGCTTCCTTCATCCATAGTATTTGAGTACAACAGTCTGTTGTAGCTATATACTCGGCTTCGGCTGTGGATAATGATATGGATGACTGGTTTTTGCTGAGCCGGGATACTAAACAGTCTCCTACGAAGAATGCATTTCCACTAGTACTTTTCTGATCATCTATACTTCCAGCCCAATCAACATCAGTGCATGCAGTTACAATCAGTGTTAAGCTCTTAGGGTACCAAAGACTGAAATCAGGAGTTCCTTTTAGATATTTGAGAATTTCTTTTACAGCTAATAAATGGGATTGTTTGGGAGCATATTGAAATCTTCCCACCATTCCTACTGCCTGCATTATGTCTAGTCTTATAGCTATTAAGTATAGAAGGGCGCCAATTATTGACTTGTAATGAGTTGCATCTACTGGAGGGGAGTCATCATCTTTGCTCAAGTTGTAGTTTGTGGTCATAGGTGTGCTCATGGGTGCACAATCCTCCATTCCACATCATTTGAGCATGTATTTTAGATATTTGGTATGAGATATACACAATCCTGCTCTAGCTTAAGATACTTGAAGTCCAAGGAAGTGAGATAGCTCTCCTATCATTGACATCTCAAACTCTTTGGACATTTTTTGAGAAAATTCATGGCTCAATTCATCATTATTGCTAGCAAAAATCAGATCATCGACATAAACAAGAGTAACTAGTAACTTACCTTCGTCTGTCTTTATGTATAGATTACTTCCAGCCACTCCCTTTCGGAAGCCTTGTTGTTGTAGATAGTGATTCAATCTTGCATACCAAGCTCTAAGAGCTTGTTTCAACCCATATAAAGCCTTTTTCAACTTACAGACTAAGTCCTTTCCTTCTGTTAGATCAAACCCTTCTGGCTGCTCCATGTAGACTTCTTCCTTGAGTTCCCCATTTACAAATGCTGATTTTACATCCATTTGATAGATTTTGAATCCTTTTGAGCAAGCAAATGCCAAGAACATCCTGATAGATTCCATATGAGCTACTGGTGCAAATGTCTCTTCAAAGTCAATTCCTTCATTTTGTGAATAGCCTTTGCAGACAAGCCTTGCCTTATTCTTGATAACCTGTCCTTCTTCATTCATTTTATTTTTGAACACTGATTTGGTTCCTATTATGTTTTTGTCCTTTGGATAAGGTACCAGCTCCCATGTCTCGTTCTTCTCAATTTGGGACATTTCTTCTTGCATGGCTTTTACCCAACGAGGATCCTTACTTGTTTGTGCAAATGTTTCTAGTTCTGTCATGGATAGAAGAGAAATAACTTTTCTCTTCTGGATGATATTTTTGGAAAAAATTCATCTTTAAAGGGGTGTGAGGTGGTTCTTTTTCCTCTTCTTCTTCTTCCTGATCTATTTCTTCTTCTTTAGGTTCTTCTTCTTCAATGAGAAGATCATCTTCATGTTCTTCAATTTCCTTTTCTGGAAGGTTTTCATCAATCTTTACATCAATGCTTTCCACTATTTTCTTTAGTAAAAAATTGTAGCACTTGTAGGCTTTGCTCCATGTAGAGTATCCAAGGAATATCCCTTCATCAGCCCGAGAATCAAACTTTCCTGGTGAGCCATCATTGATTTTTATGAAGCACTTGCTTCCAAAGATCTTGAGGTACTTTAATGAAGCAAGTCTTCCTTTCCATAGTTCATGAGTTTTTTCACAATCTGGTCTTAATTGAGTCTGATTCAGGGTATAGGTAGCTGTCCCAACTGTTTTTCTCCAGAATTTTGGCTACAAGTCTACTGCTAATACCATTGTTCTTGCCATTTCTTGAAATGTCATGTTTCTTCTGTCAACTACCCCATTTTGCTGGAGTGTTCTAGCAGAAGAAAATTCCCTTTTAATTCCATGAATATTATAAAACTCATTAAACTCTTTTGATGTGAATTCTCCCCCTTTGTCTATTCTGAGGAACTTAATTTTTGACTCTTTTCCATTTTCAACAAGAGCTTTTAGATTCTTAAAACACTCAAAAGTTTCAAATTTATATTTTATAAAATATATCCACATCATTCTAGTATAGTCATCAACGAATAACACAAAGTACCTTTCTCCTTGGAGTGCCTAATTTTTAGTTGGTCGACACAAATTAACATGAATGATCTCCAAGGGCTTTGATGTAGAGAGCTCCTTTGTCTTGTGGCTAGTTCTGGTTTGCTTTCCATGTTCACATGGACCACATACTCCTTGATTTGGTTTGAATAGCCTTGGGATGTCTCACACATCTCTAATCTTGTTGATATTGATCAGATTTTTGAAGCTTGTATGTCCAAGTCTCTTGTGCCACAACCAACTCTCATTTGTCTCACTCAGGTAGCATTTATTTTATTGAATCTTATTCATAATGTAAATTTTGTCTCATGTTCTAACCCCTTTTTGCCACAATTTCCCCTGAGGAAGAGTCCCTTATTTCACAGTATTTGGTGCTGAAAACAACCTTATGTCCTTGATCACAGATTTGGTTGACATTCAGGAGGTTATGTTTGAGCCCATTTACTAGCAGAGTATCTTGAGCTTTTCCTTTCCCATTGGTAAGAGTAATAGTTCCTTTTCCCACAATTTTGCCAGATCCATTTCCAAAGGACACGTTTCCTTCCTTTTTGCTCAATGAGACAAACTTCCTTTTGTCCCCTGTCATGTGTCTGGAGCACCCACTATCCATAAACCAATTATTTTCATTATATTAAGGATATAGAGCTAGGCCGCATTTATCCAAGTTGGGTTTCTCACTACTCGCTTTTCTTCCTTTGAGTCGGTAGTTTTGTTCAAAGTGTCCATTATTGTAGCATAATGAGCAAATCAGATCAAATTTGATCAAGGGATCAAACGAGTTGAAGGTTTTGGTTTGCCCCTACCTTTTGGGGGCATACGAATTGATTATTCAGTCCTTTAGCTTTGGTGTTTCACTTCTGCGAGCCATGCAACGGCTAGCTTGATGACCGAAGTTTTTACAGTGAAAACAGTGTCCAAGAAAGATAGTCTTGTACCTATTGTAGCAGCCATGGTTTGAGTCAATTTCCTTCCTTGGAATTACTCCCGCCTCATTCTTTGGATTTGAGATTGGCCTTTGGTGGAATACTGGTTTGTATTTGTTGTAGTATCCTTGATTCAACTCCAAATTCTTCTTTGGAGTAATTCTCTCTTCATTCTTTTAACCTGGGATGAGCTCTTGATGACATAATTTTTCTTCCTTTAGATTGCTGGAAAGTGCATCAGCATAGCTTTTCACACTATTCTTGGTGCTTGAAGATTCTCCTTTAAAGCCTATTCTAGACTTGTCATGTTGAGGTTTTCAACTTTTTAGGATATTCTCAAGTATTTGAGAGCTTTTCCAGCTCCTTTTGACTTGCTCCAATTCCTTCCTTAGAGATACTATTTTGGCTTCATGTTCTTTGCAAGTCTCTTCTTTTTCTTTTGTTTCCAAGAGATCTTCTCTTCCTCTTGTTTCCTCATTTTCTACCTTGAGAGAAATGATTTTATTCCTCAATTTCTCATTTTCTTCTATGGCAATTATTAACAGTTCATCTACAATTTTCTTCTAGCCCTGAGTCATATTCATCTATGAATGCCATGAATAATGTTTCTTGGCTTTCATCATGGTCACTTTCCTCATCTGATTTCCTTTTGATGACAACAAATTCATCCTCATCAGACTCATCTTGCTTAGAGAAGAAGTTCTTTTTATTGAACCCTTTCTTTTTATGTGCCATTCCTTTAGAATTTCCTTCATCGTCACTATCATGTTTATGAAGACATTTTGCAGCATAATGACCTATTTTTCCATATTTGAAACAAATAAGAGGGTACTTACCTTTTATCTTAGATCCTATCTTCAGCTTTTGCACAAATTGAGCCAATTCGGATTCCACATCGGAGTCATCACTACAGTGATTCCTTTCTTTCCCTTCTTTGATTTTGAAGCCTTAAATGCTGCATCTTTGGAGCTTGGGCCACCTTTCCTCATCTCATAGGCAGCGAGGATTCCATGGAGTTCATCCATCTTGAGAGTATCTAGATCCTTTACTTCTTCTATGGTGCTTATTTTAGAGTCGAATATATTTGGAAGAGATCTTAATACCTTTTGAACAATGGTACTTTCTTCAATCTTTTCGTCCAATCCTTTAAGGTAGTTGACCACTTTAGCTACTCAAAGGAGGTATGCTGCAATATCTTCTTCATCTTCTATCTTCAGACTTCCAAATTTCCTTCTGTGAGTTTGGAGCTTTGCCTTCTTGACTTTTGAGTCTCCATTGTATAAGCCAACTAGATTATCCCACATTTCTTTTGCAAAGTTACACTTCATTACTTTTGTAAACTTGGAATCAGTGATTCCACTAGTGATGGAGTTCAAGGCTTTTGCATTGGCAATGTAGGTTTTCCTCTCGTCTCGAGCTATTGGAATAGTGGGAGGAATTTGGTACTCATTTTGAACGAAATGCCAAACTTCAAGTCCAAGGGACATCAAATAGTAGTCATTCTCTTTTTCTAGAAACCAAAATTAGTGCCATCGAATAGAGGAGGTCTTCCTGATGCTTTGTGATTTCTCATCATGGCTATGAATCCTTCTTCAAGATGTTAGGCTAATATGAAGAAGTCTGCTCTGATACCAATTGTTGGAAATACTGAGAGGGGGGTGAATCAATATATTTTTTTTTTTTTTTTGTTCTTGCTATTACCAAAAGCACACACACACACACACACACATATCTATATATATAGATATGGAACACATAAATAGATAGCTGGAATTAATGCTTTTATTAACACAAAACAATGCAATGAAATAAATACTATATATAGATCACTGGTTGCAATTAGTTGCCAAGCTCCAACTTGGATTTCAGTGAGGCTCCAACCTCCAGAACGCCAACTCTGTCTTGCAATAGTTCTGCACTTAGGAGCACCAACTCCCAAGGATTCCAATCATGTTCAGTTTTGAGGCTCCAACCTTTTGGGTTCCAACCCAAACCTAATATAAATTGTTCTGCTGCAATTCTCTGCTCCCAAGCCTATTGTGCTTCTACTTTTCTCCTGTTCTCTTGCTTATCTAGCCTCTCCTACCTCTTGTCTATTCTTCAGCTTCCTCTCTCACTAATTATACGTGCATCAAAAAAACTATCTCACTTTCTTCTTCTGTTTTTTGTATTTCAGATGCTTCTAACTCCTTGTTTCCACTTTCCATTGCCTCTTTGGCTTCCTCCTTGGTTGCTATGGCTTCCTCTACACTGGATTTCCATTTCGCTTCCTGGCTTTATGGTCACTGAGTGTTAAAACTGTAAGACAAACCCGTTTTTCCGATGATAATAGGCATCCACCGAGACTGTTTCATTTAACAGACATGCCACATCCTATCATAATCACAATCAGCTTGATTCTAGCCTTATGAGCTATCGTTCAGGCTTCCTAAACCATCTAGAACATCCCTTAGTGAATTTCTGCCTCCAGACGTTGCGCAAGCCACATATTCAATTGCACAGGAAATAGGAGCAAAATAGGCAAAAAACGACTAAAGGGCGGACTTCAAAAATTTTACACTCGCATCTATACTGTATCAGGTCCACAATATAATTGCAGTCAGTGCTCAAAGCTTCTGGGGGTCCTTTATAAATCGAGACCATGGCATCATCGATGACTAATGGCCGATCCTCCACTGGACGCGATATTAAATTAACCCCATCTACAATGTTGCATCGGGTCCATGTGTATATGTATCACAATCAAGGGTTTCCCTTGGCGGAGGTCTGATGCCACATCGCTAGTCACTATCGGCAATCACAATGGGTCGTTTGACACATTGTAACTCCGCTCCCGAAGTGTTGATGCGATATACATCGACAATCACAAATCACAAGGGTTCAGGGCTCGACATTAATGCAAACCACTCACTTATAGCGATGCGATATTATGTGCCGAACTCGATATAACTCAAAACTCCCGTGTATAAAGTTTGAAGTCTGCTTCCCAAATCTTCTAAGTGTTTAGTGTGATTTCTCAGTGTAAAAGACATTTGGCAATAAACAAATAAATACAAAGGGGTGATGCTATATGGGTTCTACGGGCCTAATAGCGTAAACGCACACACACACACACACACACACATATATATATATGACTTCTACTCCTGATAGTGTATTCTGTGGCATATATGGCCCCCGAATGCTGTTTAAATGCATGCATATATATATGCTTCGATATGCTCTCTGCTGGCTCTGTTTGCTTCCTCCAATGGCTCTATCTACTCTTTGCTCTGTTTGCTCCTCAATTATTGCCATATTGACATCAATGACAATCTGTGTCCAACAAAAAAATTAATTAAAACTTGTCAAATGTATTAAAATTAGTGACTCACTTTTTTTCACCATATGGTACTTCACAACATTATAATCAAAATCATTGATATAAATTAGGTTAATTTTGGAAATGTATTATCCATCACTTAATTCACTCTATATGGAGCCTTTATTTCATTTGATTCTTTAACTATTTCTCTCTAGCTTTCTTTAAATTTTCTCCATTTAATATCTACATTCTCATCATTAAATTCTTTTACAATTTTTTTCCTTTTCTATAGCCCTTTAGATGTAATTTCTGCAACTTTTAGGATTCTTCTCTTTACCTTAATTTTTTTTTTTTTTATAATTCCCCTGTCTTTTCCTTTATTCTCTTCTTCAAAGTTTTCAACTTCTCCTTTTCCTTTATTTCAATCTAACATCTCTTTTGTATTTCCCCTTCATGTTTTTTTTTTAATAGAGTTTTCCATGGTCCATATCTTTTATACAACTAAAAATTCTCTTCTCCACTTATATTTTTCTTTTATTAGCTACCATTATCTATCTCAATCTAATTCTTCTTTATTATTCCCTTTATATTTTCCTTTAATACTTTTTTATTCATAAAATTTTTAGTTTTCCACTTTCATGGATTCTTTTTATTATAACTAAAAAAATTCTCTCCTCCACCTAATTTTTTTTTTTAACATTTTCTAACTATTTAACATTTTGTAACCAAATTCAATAATTGTAATAAATATTGCACCTTCCATAAATAACCAACCAGTTGGAAATCGGGCATAACTCACAACTTAAAAAAGCTTCAGCCATGAGTTAACTAATCAATTGGAAACACCAGCATAACTCGCAACTAAAAACGCTCCAACCATGAGTTACAGTGGATTGATAAGTTAATTAGTTAGGCCGATAGGCCTTCCTTTGAAAGGGACCTTCGTCGTCCTTTTCATTCTCACGCTGACACTTGTCATGCAATAACCACCAGCGGGATCTGGGCAAATGGTCGAACAGTGTGCTTCGCCACGGAAACAGGTCATCCACTCCTTGCTGCCAAATAACGGACTTTAAAAACGTGTTCTGCATTTCTTGCTCAAGGTTAGTTGAAGCAACGATCGGTGAGGCGGTGGCGGTCATAGTGAATAGCAAAGGATGGATCTGATAATAATAAGTGGAAATACCTGCAGGTGAATGAAAGTCTACGTAAATCCAATGGGGGAAGCCATAGCAGCACTCGAATTTGCAGATCAACTGGGAGCTTATCCCACATAGTACTTTCCATAGTCTTCTTGACTGCAGATAGAGAGGCGAGTAGATTTTGATCCAACGGCATTAAACTATGGTACAACACCACGTAGGGGACTGGAAAAAGCACATAATGGATATGGAAGATACTTTGCCTATATGGAATAGACAGGAAAACAAGAAAAATGTCAAAGAAAAATAAGAACAATCTTAGATCTGCGCACAGAGGAGTTTCTATACACTGTATTATAAGGGAGTTCGGAGTTCGTATTATAAGGTAGTTTATTTATATATACAAATGGGATTTTTCCTAGGGTTTTGAGTAGAATGGTATCAAAAATATATGGGAATTTTTTTTTAAAGGGGTTTTCGTGAGAATCGAGTCAAACTTTTCTAGTTAAATCCCGATTTCTGTTGTTCAAACTCCAAGAAAATCCCAAACCAAAGAATCTTAGGAAACCTTTACCAGATAAACCACGGCATATTTATGTGGACTGAGGTTTAGGGGATCAATCGAATTCCATCACGATCCTAAACTAATTTTGTCGGGGAAATTCGAAGTTACATACGCGGAGCTGTAGAGTCTGGTAAATATATGTGCCCAAAAGTTAAGAAACGCCAGGATTGGAACCGGGGATGTGGTGGCTTTCACATTTCCTAACTCCATTGAGGTAAAATGTAAGGGCAATACAGAGTCAGTATTAGCTTTCACATTTCCTAACTGTATTGAGGTAAAATTTTAGGGCAATATAGAGTTAGTATTATAGATGATATTTCAGGTCAGTTTACAAAGTTCAATTCGCTGAGTATGTTGTGTTTCTTTGACACAGTATGTGATATTGTTTCTTGCGATGATAAGGGCCAGAGCAGTTGCAGAACCACTTAATCCTGCCAACACGGAAGAGGAATTCGAGTTCTATCTAAAGGATTCCATGTCCAAAATGCTAATTGTGCCCAAAGAAGGAAATTCCTCGGCCGAAAGGGCGGCCAAAGATCTCGGCCACTCTGTGGCTGCATTACAATTCTGCCTCGATGCCGACAGAATCGCAAGCGTTGAGTTGTGCCTGAGATCAAAGTTCTTCCCAACAGAGGGCAGCTAAGAGGTTAGCGTGACCGGGCCGAACCTGAAAGATGACAAAGCGATATTTCTTTACACGTCTGGCACCACCACCGGCCCAAGGGAGTCCCTCTAACCCATCTAAATCTGGCAGTATCTGTGCAACACATCATACATGTGTACAAGCTGTCGCCACCCGACGTGACTGTCATTGTCTTACCGTTTTTTCATGTCCACGGTCTCGTAGCAGCGTTGTTGTCGTCCTTGGTTTCCGGCGGAACCGTCGTCAATCAGTCCGCGGGTCGATTCTCGGCCACAAAAATCTTGGTTGATGAGTTGCTCAAAAGCATGTCTCATCACCAATCCATCTTCCATTTGAACTTTTTCCCTAATGCCTTCCCTTGCCTTGTTGGTAGCTTAAATGGAAGTCTTATGTGCTCAATGGTTCACTGTTCAATCAAGCACTTAGAGATGGATGGAATTATTGGATTTTCTTCTAATTTTGTTTTTTTTTATCATCTTGAACAGGCTGATAAGATGTGGACAGAACTAGAAGTCCACAGAAAGAAACTAGCTCGCGCTGAAACTATATTTGAAAACTCTAAGACAGTGAACAAACCAGAGGGGACACGGCCATTGCACAGGACAAGAACTTTGGGATTGGTGGGCACAAAGGTTGACTCTATAGATTTCTACAGTAAGAAAATTAAGGAGCAGGAAATGAAACAGAATACACTCAAAATGAAGGATGTAGCAGCATCCTTCATAATTTTTAACAGTAGGGCTACTACAGCAGCTGCAGCGCAGGTTGTGCACTCACAAATTGCAAATACATGGTCTGCAATGCCTGCTTTCGAGCCTCGCCAAGTAGTGTGGAAAAACCTTGCCATTCCCTTCTACGAAAGGATGATTCGACAAATCGTTGTAAAAGTTATTGTGTTTCTAACTGTTGTCTTATACATGATTCCCATGACCTTTATCTCTGCATTTACAACCGTTAATAAACTAAAAAAGCTTTTTCCGTTTCTGAAGTCTATTGTTGGTAAAAAAGAAATTGAGGGCATCGTTGAAGCTTACTTGCCTCAGCTTGCTCTGATTCTCTTTTTGTATTTCTTGCCTACAATTATCTTGATGCTCTCCAAGGCTGAAGGTAATACCTTCAAAAAGCCATGCAGTGAGAGCTTTATCTGGAAAGTATTTTTAATTTATAGTGTTCAACGTCTTCTTGGGAGTTACAATAGGTGGCACCTTGTTCGAGACCCTCAAGCAGGTTGAAAAGCAACCCAACTCAATTGTGACGCTGCTTGGCAATTCTCTTCCTTCAGTCCAGGCATATAGAAGAACTATCTGGGGCCAACTGATGTTTGTAATAAAAGCTATCTCGGTCCTCCCTCTTGTCAGAAATAGGACCCTGAAAACAGTGGCAAGACCATAACAACAATCAGATTCCATGAGTCACACAACAGTGGCCAGATTGCAGACTATCATGGGCAATTTCTATTTATTTGCAGCCTGACCAACCTACCCATCTAAATGCAACCCACCCATCTAAATGCAGCGATCTGGAAAAGAGGAGTAATTCAATTCCCATTTTCTTTTTGTACAAAGTTAAAAAGAGGCAAATGGAGTATGATGTGAAAGGGGAAAGAATGTGGGCAGTTTCAATATAATTTTAGCCTTACCAACCCATGTAATTTTATGGACTGAAAGGAAGGGCTTTGAATAACCTCGCCTCCCACCTATCCTTAGGTGTGGACAATCAAAATTTGCTCTAAAAATGTGTGCTCACACCATGTGTCTACTGGTATTGTTAGTATGTCAGTTTCTTACGCACCACACATGCAGATTTCAGAGTAAAATGACCTATGTTGAAGAGAAATAGGGAGGAGCCTCAGCCCAATAAATAGATAGATCATGAGAACTTGCCCCTACTACGGATTGTGTTCTCCTTGGAAACCAGCAGATGTTGATGTTGGAGACATGTTCACCACAGAGAAAATTAGGGGCGAGTGCTTAACAATAGGGCTGACACAACAGGTGTTACAGTCCGTGCCTTCCAAATTTAAGAGGTAAACTCTGTATGTTGACACTTTACCATATTCACTTTAGGGAGACTGGCATCATATACCTATTTTGAACCCAATCATGAACTCCATGGGTAACTGTCATACGCCAATGGTGTTGCACATGGCTTACCCAACATGGGATAAAGTTTGAAAATTTTTCCCAACTATTAATGAATTGAATACTAGTGCACTCATTTGAAGATTACTAATTCAAATGAAAATTATGTGGTGTTTGCACATATATTTAAAGAGAGATTTTGTGGATTCTTTATTTAGAATAGATATATGATTTTTTTATGAATTTATACTTAAGTAGTTACATGTAATGAACCAACATCTTTTCTAGAAAAAATCAACAATTCTAATTTAATAATCTTATCGGCCTCTTTTTGTACCTTATGAGACAATTGCTAGTTAAATATACAACTGTCATATATAATAACATGGATTGGTTTATTTTAACTCCCCGTAAAATCTATTGTCAAAAATGGGTTGAGTTTTATTTTAATCGTGTTTTGATGGACATGTTCGTTGTTTTTAATGATAATCGTGGTGTTGGTAGCGAGAGATTAGCGAGAAAAGTGAAGGGTCTGATCCTTCAGGTACATATGTCATGGCTATTCTATCCCAAAAAATTCCCTGCATCTTATTTCTACAAGGAAGATGCAGGCGCCATTAATGTATCCCCCTACAAGGAAGATGCAGGCACCATTAATGTATCCCCATCCAACAGCACCATGGATTCCAATGCTATCAACCTTGTGAATGGGTATGCCGAGATCAAGTGAAAGCGGGGTGCTGCCGAGGTATTGGAGAATCTCCCAGTTTGCTAGAAGGTACTCATTGGTACTCATTGATGTAGATGAAAAGGGATTGTTATAATAAGAAGTGCGTTATTTTGATTTATGGGTGTATGTTAATGAAGTGTAAATTTATTGATTTGTGTGGGGTTTAGTTTTTATTATAGAAGAGATTTGAATCTTATGTGGAGTGGAAGATTATAGTTATTTTTGAGGAATTAAATTATTTTAGGGGTAACTAAATTCTAGGGAGCTTTGCAAAATTCTAGTCATAATATGCAACTAATAAAGAGATCAAAATCTTAGTCATAATATTTCACTAGTTAGCGGATCATTTTTCCATCCAATACTGAGACTTTCCTAACCTAATAAGAGAAAAAGAAATCATGTAAATCTCTATTCGTAATATTCATCCTTTCGCCTTCCATAATTTCTTCTTCTTCCCAGAAGCAAAAGGAAGCCTCAAAAAAAAGGTGCCAAAGCCGGAACATGCATTTGCCGGATTAATGAAGTCATCGTATGTATAGAAGTTATTTCCTGCACTGCTATCAGCAGCACCAGATAATATTTCATTGAAGAAATCCCGAGTAACAATATCCCCAACTTCTCCTCGGCAGTTCGAAACAACATAAAGCGCAAGAACAAGTCATAACTAAAACTTTTCGGCCCGATGAGTTTCCATACTGTAGTCTAGCGTCTATCACAACTTCGGCTATCACTATGACAGGCCTAGAAACACAAGTGCATTGCTCTGCAGTGAGAAGAGGTTTTCTGGTCATATAGCCATAGCCACAGACGTGGGATATGGGGATTGTGTTTATTTTACATTTTTTTGATCAGATGAGGATCCCTACCTATTCCACCCTCACATCAATATTTTTTTGGATAATTTAATTTGTTGATATCATTTCGTAATGTTGTTACGTTTACGAAATAAGTTGCCGAACATTCGGTTTATTGACTTGAGTTGAAAATGCCAGCAATCTTCATAACTACTTTCAGGGAAATGCCATTACGTTTACGAAATCTTATTAGGATAAAACATTGTAAGCCAGATTTAGAGATAAGCTTGTAGGCATATTATTGTTAAAATTTTAATGGGTGGATAATGGAAAAAAACATTTAGGTTTTAAACCTAAAAGATCTGTTATTTTGGTTGGTATTTGAGAAACATTGTGATTAGTTTTAAATATTTATTATAATAGTATTTATACACTAACACCTTACATTAATAAATTAATTCATATTAAATTAATTCTTTATAAATTAATAAATTAATTGATATAATTTAGACGTATATTAATCAAATTAATAATCATTAATTATATCATAATTTAATTTAAAATCTAATATTTAAACGGAGTTGTCTATAATGTGACTTTTTGAAGATTCCGGTGACGGAATCGCGGCGGAAGAAATGAGGTTAAATATTGATTTTTAACAGTTAAAATGGTTTTTACCTGCATATTTGGATTCAGCGCCCTGAAAAACCCCTGGGAGCCATTAATTGTGCAGAAACTAGCTATCAAACTTGGGATTCCAATGAATTGCTGCCGGATTTTGACCGGAAAAATCCGCCGGAAAGGCTTTCAAAAAGTCGCATTATAGACAACTGCATTTTAAACCTAATATTAAAAAATAATCGAAAAACAAAAAAAACAAAACATAAAACTAAAGCTAAAATATATCATAATAATAAATTGAAACTTTTAACTAAAAACTAAAACCTAAATTAAAATCCAAAACCAAAACTTAATATTAAAACTAAAACCTTAAAGATAAAAACTTAAAACTTAGAAGTAAACCCTAAACTAAAATAAAACTTTTATAACATGTGGAGTCTAAACATCAATTTAATGGTTTTGAAACCAAAGACTTCATTAAAGCACGGGGCCTATCTCTTTACACTCATTTATATTCATTTGCCACGATATTGAGTTTGCAGAGGAAGGCGAGCACACCTTTGTGCGACTTTTGTTCATTATATTTTCTTGTATAGTAGGCTATTATTGCGTTAATCATTATTTGTCAATGTTGATTTTGATATGTATATCGATGGAGATAAAAGAATGTAAATGTGGTAGAGTACAGGTGTCTTTGTGAGACGATTGTATGGAGATTATTTATACAGCACAAAATATTGAAAAGGATGAAGGAAATTTTGTTGAGTTTGTAATTTCAACCGCGCACGGGCCAACATTTAATACACCTCAAAACCACCCAGCAAAACCACAAGTCCGGTTGAGGCATATCGCACCGCTTTTGCATGAAGGTAGTTTCCGTACACAAGAGCTCCGATACAATTTGGAGTTGACGCGTGGATGAGGCGTGACACCCTCTGACATTTATCGGAAGGTAAATGTCGACTAAAAAGTGGCTTCTGATATTCTCCTCCGCCGTCTGATGTGCTCCAGCATTTTCCACCGTTGATTGTTCAAAGTTGCATTGTGGAGTAAAGCTCGATTAAAAAGGGCTTCCGATATTCACTTCAGCCGTTGGATTCCGGGAGGGCAAATCAACGGTCGACGGGCATCTCAAGTTGCATACGAACTTGCATAAAATAAATATTGCGGGGAGTAAAATAAACTTTGGTTGACAGCCAGTTTTAATATTAATGCATTTAATGAATTGGTCATAGTCATAGGTAAAAGATTTTAATTTTAATGTTACGGCAAGTATGGGCGTGAGTTAAATGATGGCATGGGCAATGTCATATAGCTTTTAAGTTTATTGTTTTTAATTTTTTCACGGGCGTAAGTTTGGTTTTGACAGAACAAGTAAAAACATATTGTAGTTGTTGGTTATTTTTTTAGTAAGTGTAAGAAAACAAGAACGCACAGAGTGCATGAGCGAAGGCGAAGAAGTGAAGAAGAAGTGAAGAAGAAAACCAGGGGGAAGCTTGTATGAAAAACCATGAATTGTTTCACACAGCAGTGAAAAGGGAACAATAAGTTTTGTAAATGTAAAACCATTTTTACAGCAGTAAGTCCTTGTAATCTTTGTTTTCACATAACAGTGAATGTAAATGAAATTTTTACACAAAGTGGTGTAAAATTTCAAAGGAGACAGAGTAATTTCTTTTGTAATGTTTGGTGAATCCCTCTGAGTGAAAGAGGATGAATATGTATCAGTGAATTTATTTTAATCAATAGAAATCTTTTTATGGTGGTGCAATACTCTGTTCTTCAGTAAACTTTTTTAAGTTTCCCTGTGCACAAAAAGGTCCTGGAGTAAAGAAAACAAAGCATTGCCTCTGTGTGTTTTATTTTTGTGTTTTTTGGGATTTTGCCTGAAAAATCCCCAACAAATTTCAGTGAAGCATTGACAAAATTACCTGGGAAAGCCTTACCTAGAAGAGCCTATACTTTGTAAAATTGAATACATTATTTTTTTTATATTTATCTATGCTTTTTTTTTTATCATTAGGGCACATACCCATGTTTTTCATTTTTTTGAATTATTATGGCGTACAATTACCAAGGAAAAGGATAGCATGGATTATTTGAATTGATTTGCATTATTTGAATTCAATTGCAGATTAAGTAGTGTAGAAAGAATATTTATAGGTTTTCATTTCATGGTCAAGGTGATTCAATTGTATTGTAGGAATAATATTTTTGGCAAATTCCATCATAGACAAGTAGAAGGTAGAGCCTCAATATGCTACTTGTTTCCATAGCTCAACAAATAATATAAAATATTGAATCAATGTAGTGGAGTTGGAATTTGTAGTATTATAACTCAATACTCCAAGAATAATTCTACATAATTTGCAATGGAAATGTGTGTAAAGTGTTAATTCCTCTCAAGGGTTGAAGTGAAGTCCATACACATATAAAATGTAGAATCAAACCAAGGTCTATAGATCTTGGTTTTAAATGTTAGTTATCAGAATAGTTGTACTACTTGTGTTAGTGCTTATCATTTTGTTTGGAATGAAGCTTAGACCATTACAGTAACATTGCTGAGAGGGTAGTGTGTTATCCTTGAAATATAACTTCAAGTTTACATGGTTACTTATGATAGACCGTTGAAGAATTCAAGGATTAAGATGTAATTATTTGTTTTACATCATTTTAATTGAATATGAGACAATGTGGAAAATTCCATTACTAAAGTTGTAACTTAGCCATGATAAAATTCCAAGAAAATTGATTAGTCATTATGGTCTCCCTAAAAAAAAAAAAAATTGTTAAAGGTATCTAAACGCCAAGAACTTGAGCATAGAATGAGAAGCTGATTCTGAATCAAATATACCCTTAATTTTTTTGTAAGCTTTATAAAGATATTTATATTAAGAAACAAATGTTACATTGGTAACTTTTGTTTCCCAAAATCTCTCTTTGATCCCATAGACATGCATAATGGACCACCCATGTTCCGTCGATCCAAGGTTTCCAAAATTGATAACAAGGAAAACTTACTAATGTTCAAACTATCTAGCCCATAGGTAATTACATGCATTGGTGTGTACTCAAAAATCAAACAAAATAATGTTCACACATAGCATAATAAGACATATTGAGAGCCATAGAAATATAGGAGAAGTAGGCATAGCATATACAAAAATAAGGATCCTATGGCCATAAGAGACTATTAGTCTAATATAATCACTCTAGAGAGAGCATTGGAGTTGAATTATGTGAATTATATATTGGTGAATTGATAATAACTCGTGTCAAACTGCAAGACTCATCTTGAGTCTGAGTTTGAATGAGACACCACGTGGATTTCCACCCATGTTAATCTAGTGAAAATATCATATATGATGTCCTCTAGGATCCATTTGATATCATCTTGGCTTGCAAATAACTCGTAGTGGTTGACTTCCTTGTCACAGATGACCATGTGAAGCAAGGTTTCTAGTTGACGATGCAAATTCACTTAGTGAAGAAAATGAAGTCTCCTTTTGCGAAATTCACCAAGATCCAGAGTCCACGTGAAGGAGCTACTACTGATTTCAGTATCAGGAAAATATGTATGATTTCCAAATTCCTTGGCCTCCAAGTGAAGGATCTCATTCCTCACTTCCACACAGACAGAGTCAAAGTGGTAAGCCACTAAGTGCCAACTGAATATATGATGATAACGAGAGGTGGATGCTCATGCGGAACCACCCGTGCAACTTGATATGAGCAATTAGGGAGCCATGAAGACAATTGATATAAGCATACTTGGTTAGGATGACCAAACGTGATTGAAACAGATGGTTTAATTAGATGGTTTAATGAGACTAAGCTGGTTCGACCAAAATTTGAAACCAAAGACTACAATAATGGAGAGTTGGTATTTTGGGAAAGTAGAGAATGGAATGAGAGTGAGGGAAAAACATTATAACGACATCATCAACCATACATGGGGTGAACAACCCTACATACCTTTGGAGGTGAATCCTATATACCATAAATTGGATTTGCACTTGGGGATGACTTGTGGGAATTATACAAAGTAAAATTGGGAAGACTAGGCCCGTAATTTTATGAGAACCAAATTGAAAATGTGTTGGAGTACCAGACATACCACATCGACAACTAAATGATATATGCGCAGAGTCAACAATTTAGGAGGTAAAGTGACCAACACGAATAAGGGACGTGTCACTTTTTTGTGTAGAAAAAGAACAAAAAACATGAGCACTTGCAATAACAAACCAAACTACCAAGTCAAAATGATGTTCAAGAACTAGTGAATTAACAACAAGAGATGAAGCTGAAAGGATGCAAATTATAGACGAACCTTCACATAATTCGTAGAGCACCAACATTGGTGAGAAGTGGTCGAGGAAGAGTAGGAAATGGTCTGTGGAATTTGAAACATTATTGAAAATATGCCACCCTGTAGCGTGTGTTTATAAATAAAAACCATGATCTGAAGATCAAACAAGTGAAAAAGACTACTTGAAAGATCAAAAGCCAAACAAGGACAAGTGTGTGTGATGACACACATTTTAACACTCTCATTAAACAACCAATTCATGTGTTTTCTTTCTTTAAATGGGTGCATGATCAAATTCAATGGATAGAAATTACAATCCAAGGGAAAGTCAAACTTAGGTCCCTTTCCCACCACTTACGTGCATTTAAACTAATTTGACAAAATTTGTTGTGGTTGAGCCCTAAGGGGGTGTGAACCCCACACGTGGGTAGGGTCCGGACATGTGGTGAGGTTGGCTCTCTTCCAAGATGCACCTTCCTCTTAGCCACTATCATTTCAGGCATGTTAATCATGCTAGATGACACCTTGGTAACCTTAAAGACAATCCCATCCCGAATAATCCCTTCTTTAATAATAAGAATAAATTCTCTTATAAATTAATGAACAACTCACATGCATGTCTATATCTAATCAAAAATGATAAGATATTGATGAATTAATGCTAACTATAAAAATCGACTTTTAATAACCAGCTAACAACAATCATATTCACAAACATGGAAGAAATTCTCCATAAATAGTATTGATATCACACAAATGCTCAAATCAAATGGAAAAAAAATTATGAACTCAATAAAAACACGAATATCCATTGTCTACCTGTCATCACAATTCCTCAAACCAAGGGTTGCAATCTCGTGGTCTCGAACGCTATGATGTGATTCTAAAAAAAATACAATCACATTCCCATCAAGATTACGATCTATTGAAACCATTATATTCCCTCCTAATCCTCTCCTTATCTAGGAAATGACTGATCGAAAAGCTGAGTAAGTGGAGATGTCATCAAAATAGTTAATGGAAAACGACTTTTCGAAAACTCTCCATAACACTATTATAAAATAATTGTGTTTCAGCAGAAAACTCGAGAAAACTATAGCGGTCCCATTTAAGCACAAACGTATATCAATATCACATATGTACTCAAATCATTGCGTTATAGACGGGCTAGATATACCACGAGAACAATTTTTTTTAATTAAACTAGGAGCTCAGTCTTTTACTTAATTTTTTCCAATTGCAATATATTATTTTTATCAATTTATCGTGGAAAACCAACGACGTTGAGGGGAAGATCGAGCCTACGCTGAGTCGAGACACTCAATCCCTCATGCGCTCACGCAGTGCAGTAAAATTTGCATACGTCCGCTAGTTCGAGCCACTGATTCTTGAATCTTTGAATGAATAAGTCGAGTAATTACCCGTTCCGTTAGTCCTGTTTGGAGCTTCAACTATGTGATCGAAAAATGCAAAAATTCATGTGCAAAATAGAATAAACTGGTAAATGAAGCTTGCCCTTTGGGTTTGGGAGAGAAATGTTAATGGATGCCATGGCGAATACCATAGAACCAATTCATTACAAGAATTTGAACATAATTGAAGCGTTTTTACCTAACATGTGGCATAGAAACTCTCAGAATTTTTTTTTTCCAGAAGAAAAATCAAGATTTTCTATATTAAGATAATATAAGGAGCAAGATACATAAGAAGATCGAGTATAGGCCCTTTAAAGGGAAGAGGAATATATCATGATTCTATAGTTACTGATGATTCAGCATAGGATCCATAATGGTCAAAAAACAAAACATGATGAAGAGGGCCGATCTGTGCTAGTAGCTGGCCCCAGATTGAACCATGATTTACAAGAAATACATAATTTATAACATAATATCGAGATAATCATAGGATTAAAACATCTGTGGGGGCTTTTTAGCCCGAGAAATCGTGATTTGCCTTGATATAGAGCAAAAGAGCAGACACAAGCTTTCTAAAGTCTTGAAAGATGGTTCCGTTCCTCCACTTCCATATGAGCCAGCATGCATGAACAAAAAGAGAGCGCCAAGACTTTGACTTTCCACTCCACCATATGAAACCATCCTGTACAGAGGAAAAAATGAGGTAAGGAAAACCAAAGGAAATGGAGAGATCATACCAGATGAGCATAGAAGAGGGGCATTGAAAAAACATGTGAAGGTCCGTTTCAGCAGCATTCTGACACATTGCGCAGCGACCCGGACCCTGCCATCCTTTCCGTTGAAGCACTTCCCATGTGAGGTTCCTATTCCATAAAATTAACCACGAGAAAAGGACCATTTTTAGCGGGCATGTGACCTTCCATAGAGGCATCGAGAAAACCACTTGAGAGGAAATGGCAGAACGCTTGGATAAAGCTGCATATAAATGCTTTACACTGATAGGTAAAGGATAGCGTGGGAGGGCCCAAGCCAAAACATCTTTTGTTCCTGAGCGACGGATCACTAGACCCGAAAGAGACTGAACAGTAGATTCCCATAGAGGATGAAGGGAGGGAGGCAGGTGGAGATCCGATCCATCAATCCAAACAGGGGAGGAATGAGACCATGCTTTAATCAATTTGTCCCATGTGAAGAATCCTTTTGAATGAAGAAAATGAACCAGAGGAGTGGGGATCGGAGAAACCAGGCCATTTATGATGGAGTCAAAACCAATAAGGATGTTAGACCCCGAGTAGATTCTCCATCGCAGGTTTTCCATGAAGAAAGGTTGAAGTTTCCTGAGACTCAACCAGATAGCAGAACCCCTCTTTATCCCCAAAGAATTTCTTCTGTACCAATACTCCATACCTCTACCTTTTAAGTATTTCTTGTTTATGAGCTTGCTCCACGGCCCCTCACCAAAAATGCCTCTATGAAGAGTTTTGCATAGGAGAGCATTTCCGAAAGTTCTCATGTTCAAAAGACCCCAACCACCCTCTTTCCGCAATCTGGAAATGTCTTCCATCTTGACCAAATGAATTTTTGGTTGAAAGGATTTCCCTCCCCATAAGAAGTTTGCAGCTAGAGAGCGCATTTTTTTAATAATGGAGGCAAGGAGAAGATAAAGATGGGCCCAGTAGACCGCCAGCTGAGACAAAACAGCCTGAACCAAAATGAATCTTCCAGCAAGAGAGAGAAGCCTCCATTCCCATCCAGATATTCTGCTATAAAAACTTTCAATAAGCCACAACCATTCCTGTTTTCTGTTCCCTTTAGCCTTCAAATTGAAACCCAGGTATTTAATGCCATTCCTTATCGAGTCTTGGCCAATGCTAAGCAATGCCGCAATCCATTGAACAAGCTCTTTGTTTGTATCATTATGATACAATTTTGATTTGTCCTTATTTATGAGGATCCCCGAGGCAGACTGGAATTTTTGTAAAATGCTGTTGAGACATATCCAAGATGATTTGCATATCATAGCAAAGATAAGAATGTCATCAACGAACAGGTTGTGGGATAGGAAGATATCCTTACAAATTTTGACCGGCCTGCATCGACGTTCTGCAACTGCCTTGTTGATCTGGATACTGAGGGTGTTCATTACTAGAATGAAAAGCAGAGGAGAGAGAGGGATACCCTGACAGAGGCCCCTCTCGGCTTTAAAAAAGGAGGATGGGATTCCATTGATGATTACAGAATATTGAACATTTTCTACGCATGCCATTACCCATTCAATGCCTTTTGTTCTTAGACCAACTTTTGCCAGCAAAATTCTAAGAATACCCCAGTCAACACAATCGTAAGCCTTTTTTAGATCAATCTTAAGGATGGCCACCTCAGTGTTATTTGTCACCATGGAAAATAAGCATTCTTGTGTCATAGCAACTGCGTCCCAGATATTTCGATCCTTTAAGAATGTGTGTTGGTCCCTAGTAATGAAGATATTTAGAATAGGCTTTAACCTCTCAGCAATGATTTTTGATATAATCTTAAAAAGGGTGTTGCGTAATGCAATAGGTCTAAAATCCTAGAAGGAATCAGATCTATGTTTTTTGGGAATAAGGGCAATGAAAGATGAGGATAAAGCACTATGAATGTTCCCCGACATACGGGATGCTTCCACCATTCGCAATAAATCCATTTTAAACATATCATAAAAATGCAAGAAGAACTCAATGGGCCAGCCATCGGGACCCGGACTCTTGTCCTTTTTAAAAGATTTTATAACAGTAAGAAGCTCATCCTCTGTGACTGGTTTTATAAAATTTTCATAAGCATCCTCATCGAACATTTCAGGTATTAAGTCCGCCGCCCATAACATGTCGCTTATGTTGCTTTGGTTCCTTTTGTATTGGTTTTGAAAATACCTAGTTGCTTCCGCAGCTATATCATTCTGTGAATATAGGAACCCTCCCCCACCATCTTTGATCTTCCAAATAGAATTCATCCTTCTTCTAGCATTTGCATAGGAATGAAAAAACTTAGTGTTTATGTCCCCCTCCTTAAGCCAGATCGCTCTGCTTTTTAGCCTCCAGGAGGCCTCTTCCTTGAGTAGCAAATTTTGTTTCCTTTTGATCAGCTCCCTGATTTGGATCTTTGTTTCGAAAGACATGCATTCATGAGAGGAAGAAGATATAAGATTTTCCAGCTTCTTTTGTATGGAGGATAGCTCCCTTTTTTCCTTATTTGATTTTCGGATCTGCCACTCCTTTGCAGTCGCTCTCAGAGCTTGAATCTTTTCCTGAAAGGTGGTTAGAAAGGCCGTGGTGGATGCTTGCAATTCCGCCCATTTTCTTGAAATGGCTTCGGTGAAGGAAGAAACGCTCAGGTAGATTCTATTAAATTTGAAGGAGTACTCCTTCTTGTAATCCATGCCCCTCCATTCTAGAAGAATTGGCCTGTGATCAGAGGTCTAGTCATTTGCAATAAGAGAGAAAGGCATGCCCCATTTTGCGATGATGCTGGCATTGATGATAAAACGGTCAATCCTTTTAGCAATATAGGCCTAACCGAACCTCCCATTGTCCCACGTTGGGGACATTTGTTTCGGAATGACATCCACAAGGTTCCTTCTTAGAAATTCCATTCTTAGCCTGTCTGCCATTTTATCTTTTTTCCTGCAAATTCCCCAGCCTTCATCAGAGCTAAGCGTCACATTTAAATCTCCCGCTATAATCAATGATTCTATATCAAGAATCTCTGATGCAAGTAACCTTTTCCAAAAGGGAAGCCTATTTTAGAAGGGGCATATACATTCAAAAGGTTTAGCATATATGCATGTCCTCTGATTGAGGCCGAGATAAATATCTCGGCACAACATTTAAAGGCTTTTGCTTTGACCCAGACAGGGTCCCACAAAACTGCAAGACCCCCAGATAGACCACTCACCTCTGTGGCGACCATGAACCATGTTGGAAACATCCTTCTGAAATACTCAATTGCCACCCTACTTGAGTGCATGGTTTCCTGGACAAAGATAATTTTTGGCCTAGCTGATAAAAAAAAAAAATTTAGTGCTGAGAATTTTGGGGGAGCACCCAAACCCCTGATATTCATGGATATCAATAAGGTCATTTTGAGGGTTCACCGGCCGTGCATGCTCTAAGAGGCCGAGATACATCAGAATCCATTATAGGAACTTCGACAAGAGATAAGTTTGTGATGCCAAAATCAGAGACAATTGATCTGCCTCTAAAATGACGGCTGCCTCCCTTTTTCTTTTTCCTTACCGTAATGTTCTTTGCAGAATTTGGGCTGATAGAAGGATAAGAAGGAAAAGATGGTTTATGAATAGTTAGTGGCTCAAGTTTGAGAGGATTCTTTGTAAGAAGAGATCAATATCGCTGTCGGGGTTGTTTATAGGAGAGTCCGATGGAGAGTTGAAAGGGGTAGGAGAGGGCATCGATTCCTTTCCTTTCGAGAGGTTTTCAGGGCAGCGGACCGAAAGATGAACCGGAGATGGTGATGAGGAGGAAATCTGGATGGTGTGGGAGCCAACCGCGAAAACCCCCTGACTCATAGTCGGGGGGGAAGGGACGACTTTTTCCTCATATGGCTCAGGAATAGGAAAGCCAAAATCTTGTTCATCTGAGGGGGTGGATTTTTCACATGAAGGGGTCCTGGATCGGGGCGGAACCGATTCGTGACTTTTTGTTTGACTATCTAGAAAATTCACGTCATCCGAAGAAGGTTCCGGGATAGACTTTCCACCCCTGGAATAGAGATGCTTCTTTGTCCTGCGATTGACACGAAAACAACAGTTTTTTATGAGATGCCCTGTTCTATGACACAGAGAGCAACGAAAAGGGATACCCCAAAAATCGAGCCTTTGACTGATTTTGATCCCATCCTAGGATATCTCGATATGGTCCGGGTAGCCACCCTTATAAGGCTTCTCAATTAAGATCCACGCAATCTTTTTATCTCTTTCCCCCCTGCACCATGGGTCAACATAGATAAACTTCCCGATAGAATTCCCAATCTCAGAGAGTGTTTCGAATGACCATAGTTCAAGAGGTAAATTTGGGAGTTTTACCCAGATCATGCAGTTTGATGGCGTATTCTTCAGAGGATCAAAGCCCAAGTACCATCTGGATAAAGAAAGGAAGCTTCTGCCATATACCCATGGCCTGTTTAGAATAATATCCACATCGGATGCTTTGAGGAAATGAAATGAAAACCATTCTTTCATAAGATGCGAGATGACCGGAATATAACCAATGATAGGAAGCCATTTGTCCGCCAGCCATTTCCTCATTTCATCTTCCTCCATTTGCGGAAAGTGCCACTTCCCAATCAAGGCTAGCTTTTGCAAGCTATCAATACGCTTCGCAAGGACAACGCTGTTAACAGAAATAGCTTTTGGTGGAGGGCCGGTCTTTACGAGGTGCGAGACCTTTTTATTGAGTTTCTTTGGATCAAAAGTGGACTCAGAAAAAGTAGGACCTCTCGTATTTTGGGAGGGGGACATTTCCACCTCCTGATGGGACATATTTTCTTTGTCATGGCGGGGTGGATTTGGAAGCATGTTGTCCACCGTGGCATGCCAGCTATAGGATGATTCGTGAGCCTTTTCGGCCTCCATGGTAGCCTTTATAAACGCCAATGTGGTTGGCAAATCGGAATCATCCATCATAATTACTAGGGAAGGCCTTCGTCAGAACTGGAAGGGGCTAGATTATGGACTGGACGAAGGGCATATCCCACAGAAAATCATGTCAGGCATAAGATGCCTGGATGGAAGATACCAACTGATAGAAGAGAGGGATGAAATAGATCGATTGGAAGCCCTTTTAAGAAAACCGTCAGAGATAGAGATACGTTAGGATAGGAAAAATAAATGACCCAGTTCCAAAAGGCAATATACCTCGAGACAGCCTGATGCAAAGGACAAAGGGAACCGAAATCGAAGCTCAATTTGGCAGGTCACCTTATGTGAAAAGTCAGATATGGATAAAAAAGGTCGTCGTCATATTGACTTAGAGCAAAGAAAAGGATAGACACAAGAAAGGTGACGGAGTTCAAAGCCCATTTTGAAGCAGAGCAGCCAGAGAAGTGAATGCGATAGATCGCCGAAGAAAAAATTCAAAAAAGGGAGGATGTTCCGGGTGCTCATTAACTCTCAGAAAATTTAGTAACCGAAAATTGTGACCTTTCATTATCTAATCTCTTAATTCAGTGCATAGGGTTGTGACTTAGAAGAAGAATATTCCACCATTATCAGATCGTGGTCATCCATATATTTTTTCCAATTATCAAATAGTAGTCACCATATATTCTTTCCAATTTTAAAGAATCAAAATTCATGAAACTCAATTCCAATGCAGTGGTCACCATATATTTTTCCTAATTTAAAAAAATCAAAATTCATGAAGCCCAATAATTAATTTTTTGTTTTCTAGAGATATTATAAAGATTTATTTTTACGAGTATTGATGAGTGTAAGTTTTATCAACTATTTAATTTATATGCATATGCTAGTTTTAATTTTTTTTATGAGTCCTTTAATATGTAATTATTCAACATCACTACAAAACACTTTAGGGTTTAACTAAAAATTTTTCTTTAATTTTTTATTAACATTTCTTTTGTAAGCTTGGCATGACTACATCTTCATCAAAATCCAATCTACAAAACACTTTAGGGTTTAACTAAAATTTTTGCTTTAATTTTTTATTAACATTTCTTTTGTAAGCTTGGCATGACTACATCTTCATCAACATCCAATCTATCACCCAGATCGAGACCAAAAATTGAACCAATGACTTCACATCAAGGATCATTGTCTATTATATTTTTTTTTTCCCGAAGTTAGTATTTTAATTTATTAATTGAACCAATGACTTCACATCAAGGATCATTGTCTATTATATTTTTTTTTCCCGAAGTTATTATTTTAATTTATTTAGTTTCTCTTGAGTTTCATTAGTATTATAATTATTTTATCTTTTTTTTTGGTAGGTAAGCACTCATGGGGGATTTGAACCAGTGGCCTATCGCAAGGAGTGCTTTAACAATGCACCCATTTACCGTCAGTCCAAAGCCTCGTGGGCTATAATTATTTTATCTTTAATAATGAGTAGAGTATTAATTAAAAACATTTAAACTTTTTTTTTTTTTTAAATTAACACTAGAGACATATATCAAAAAATATTATATATTTTATTATAATTCATCTCTTTAAAAAAAAATAAAAGTATAGTTAAGAATACATTAAGTAAATTCCATTATCATATATAGATAGATAGATATATAGATAGATAGATAGATAGGGGTAGTCTAACTTATAAATGAAATGACATTGAGAATGCCCTAAAAAATGCCAGTTCGATTGTGATTTTTTTATTGTTGTTTTAAATACATTTTTGAATGCATAAATAGATTTGGAACACTAGTAAACAACTTAAACTCAAGATTTTAAAATCTCTACTCAATTTTGGTTAAAATTAACTCGAAAAAATGGCCCAAAAATGCCGATTCGTCTATTTCCTACTAGAGGCACTCAATGATAGCATGGTGTTTAACATTTTCACTAAGTCAAATTAAGTGAAAATAAAAATAAAATAAAACAAAATAAATGAAAAGATTAATATAAATTAATTTTAACATTTTAACTCTCTCAAAATAAAATAAAAATAATCTCATAAAAACAAGCTAATAATGAAAATAAAAATGAGCCATGGTATTCATGGATGGTATTAATGTGGAATATAGCTTATTTAAAGGGCTAAATTAAACTAGCCTAGATCCATCTTAACTCATGATTTACTAAGGGATTAAATATCTTGAGATGCAAACCTCTCTTAGATTGAAAAGAGATTTGATTCCTCTCAAGGCTTGGTAGATCCAGAGTTAGGATGAATCTAGGCTCATAGTTAGTCTCCACACACACACATCCATGATTTATTCATTATGTCAAGATTGTATTCTATTATTACCTCCATACAATCTTATAATTACGTCTTTTTTCCTAATCATTATTTTAATTTACAAACTTCTAAATCTAACATTAATTTACTTAACATGTTATTAACCCATACATATATGTTCAAGAATTTTAGGATTACTCACATGACACAATTTTATCACTAAAGCCTTTAATCTGAAATGTTTGAACATAATTACTCTTCTCACAAAAGCCTCTAATATCGAAGCCCATACATATTAAAATTATATTTTTAGTTAAATTTTAATATAATTAAATATATTTTAATTTAAGGTAAAACATGATATTAATCTAAGCCCAACATATTAAAATTATATTTTTTGTCAAATTTTAATATAAATAAATATATTTTAATTTAAGGCAAAACATGTTATCAATATTCATATCTTTATACCATATAAAAAGAAGAATAGAACTTCCAAAGCTTGGTATCAGAAGCATTGTAAGTTTGCCAGGAAAGTTGTTAGAGATGCTCCTAACGAAACTGTGAAACTTGAAAAAATAAGTGTGTACAAAGCCTTTATCAAAAGGAAGAAGAAGTACTATATAAATGAGAGGTAGGAGTGTCCTCTTTACCTCTCTAAAACTAAACCTATAAAATTTTCGAGGAATATTCTTATCTGTAAAACAAAAGAAGATATTCCGATCCTCTTAAAGGAATGGGATATCTATCTTAAGAATCTTTATGACACCTCAAGCACCATGGGAAACATTGTAAACACTCATGTAGAAGAAGATGTCTTTTCTTTGGAATAAGTGCAGTTCAGGATTACGAATCTCGCTAATGGGAAAGCTAGGGATATTGAAGGTTACTAAGCCGAAATTTTCAAAATAGGAAGGTCTGTCCTCATCCCTTACATAAGCAAACTCCTAAACTTGGTGGTCGAACGAGACTTTCCTAAACTTTGGTGCAAAGCCTTATTATGCCTACTTTTAAATGTGGGGATAAAAATGTTCCCTCTAACTATAGTACTGTCATGATTAGAAACATTTTAGCCAAATTGTATGGGCTTATTTTGGAAAATAATATTAGCACATGGCTTGAAATTCATGGTAAAAGAGCTAAGGGAAAACTAGTTTTAGGAGTAATCACTCAAATATTGACCACCTTGTTACTCTTAGGACCATTGCCAAGGAGTGTCAAAATAGTAAAACCAATCTCTCCTCTTGTTTGTCAACTTTAGAAAATCTTTTGACATTGTTCTTTGGGAAAAGTTATTCCAAAGGCTCGATGAGATAGTGGTTCTTATCGAGCTAAGGGTTGTTGTAACTAGCTTATACGAGGATGATATTTCCAAGCTTAAGACCACTGAGGGTTGGTTTGGGGGGTCCATTGAATGGAATTTTAGAGTTAAGAAAGGATGCTCCCTATCCCTGGCCCTTTTTGGCATTTACATTGATAAGCTAGAAGAGTGTTTAGAAGTTGTAGGATGTGACAGACCCAAGCTCACTGGTGTAATCATTACTCTTCTTCTTTATGCTAAAGCTATTATTCTTCTTGCCGGAAGCCTCGATGATCTTGACATCAACTTAGGATTCTCCATGATTACTGCTCCAATATGGGTATGACTACTAATAGTAACAAGATTAAAGTCATGGCAATTAAATCCAAAAGAATCAAGTATGATAATTTCATTTATGATAACAATTAATTGGAGAAGATCTCCTCATACAAATATTGAGGTATTGACATTCACCATAAATGCAACTAGAACTATAGACTTGATGAAAGGATTATAGGAGGTTGGAAATCTCACTATGAGTCTGAAAACAAATGTAATTCAACTGATCTTTGGGTCTCAAATGAAAATAAGTTCCTCTTTGAGACTCTCATCACCCCTGTTATTTCCTATGTTTGGGGTTGCGATATATCTAGAGAATTGTGGAGAAAGATTGAGATGATCCAAAAACACTTATAACTTACAACCTCAACATTAAAGGAAATACTCCATACCCTATTGTATTGATTAAATCTAGAATATCCCCCATTGAAAGCATGGTGTTGTTTAGGTGTCTGATGTACAAGAAGAAGACGCACAACATGGAAGACAAGAGGCTCCCTAAAATTTCTTCCAACTCTAGTCAAGATCCCCACCTCCGGCTCAAGCGATATTGGCATAAGGATTCCTGGTCCTTCCTTGACCATTGGGGGATAAAGGAGGATATTATCGTGGGAATTAGGATGATATTAAAAACACTATCACTTCCAAATTTAAGGATAAGCTATAGGATACTAAGGAGTTAAAGGGAAAAAGGAAGCTCATATATTATGAGGTAATAAACCTCACTCTTTCTAACCAGAATAATGTTTTTGTGTTTACGAGTGCTAAGAAGAAAATGAACATTGCAATGATAAGAACTAATTCTCATGATACTTGGAGTGAAACGAGGTGTTGTTGTATTCCTAGAACACCTTGAGACGAAAGAACCTGCCCCCTTTGTGACACTAAGAGAGTTGAAGATGAAAATAACATTCTCTTTTATTTCCCATCCCTTACTCACATCCGTTCTCATTTTCAAAACATTTTCCACACTACCAACCCCTAACTTGTAATGTCAACAAAATTAGAGTGATCTTAGAATGTTTCTCTCCCTTCTCTTTTATCATAAAAATAAACTATTAAAGAGCCACAATTAATCACTTAGTCTGATAGACCATATTAGCCTTTGTGAACATCAACCACCTCCAACACCACCATGCCCATCATATTAAATAAATTTTTTAAATTAATTATAAATAATTTTATTTTAATTAATTAAATAGTTTATAAAATCTAATATTAAATTAAAATATATAATTTTCCACATCATATTAATATTAATTTTATTCTTTAATTGTTTTTAATATCATTTTAATTTATATTAATTTAAAACTATTACAACTATCCCTTAACCTCTCGTCCAACATTCTAAAAAATAAAAAAATATATATGTTTTTCGTCCTTTGATCATCTATTACAACATCTAAAGAAAGCCATTACGCATGGTAACAATTATTCGTTTTCCAGTAATACCCATGGCTCTCGTACATTTGCAAGGCATTTATTTAATATTCTATAGAAGAAAATATTGCAGTCTCGTTGTAGCATAGTTGAATTTTCGACCCTCTTAGGTTATTAATTTTGTTCTCTAATCTATTTTTCTACACTAAGTTTTATTCACATTCAATTCAAATTATATAAATAAATCTCTCACATATATAGATATATTATTAATTAATGTTAATTAATTAATAAAAAAATATAATTACAATTTCATTAATCATTATGAACCACACTCAGCGCTTAGAAAAACGTTGACCAAATAATCTTAATGTGATTTTTTAAGAAAATTGTTTTCTCAAATATCGTTATGAATCACAAAAGCAATTCAGAAAATATAGTTAAAATTAATATTTCTTTTTAATAAAAAATAAAAATATATAACAATGAGGAAAAAAATCAAAATAAGAAAGTATGCTTACCATTTCTCATGGGGTAGTAAAATATATTATTAATCCTCGTTCTGATACTATAAAATGAAATCGAGAGGACATGATAGTTTTGAAAACCCCTAATGGTTCCACAGTGATCTGAAAATGGGAGAACAACTCCTTACAAAAACTCGATCATTCTTTGACACTTTGCAAGTTAAAACAAAATGGGTCTTTAAATATCAAATGAGTTTCACAACCTCTTCAAATATGGTGAGTTAAGTTTTCACATGAACTTAAAAGAGAAGCAAATTCATATCCATCTTAAGATGATAAACTTGAAGAGAAGAAACTAACTTTTGATATCACCCCTCTTGGGCTACATTTCGAGGCCTTTCTCCAATGACTAGGCCTGCTATATTGATTTCAACAACAAATGTGTAGGTTTTAACCCAGAACAGAAATTATCTGCAAACCAATTCTTAAAAAAATAGAAAATATACAATGACGAGAAACACAAAAAAAATACACAGATATTTTCCCTTGGATCCCAAAACCGGGACTACCAATATGACTTTTCATTATGTTCCTTTCAATGTTACAATATATCCATATACATGATAAAGAATTCATAAACTCCAATCCATTAACCCTTGATTAGAACATAACCGTATTTCACTTGATCAGATATGCAAAATACCATGGGAAGAAAACCATCATGCCCAAAACCATGTGCAAAACCCCTGCATAAAACCATAGGTAGATCCACTCACCTAATATAGGTTCCAAAAAAAAGTTCACGGGGCGTTGCCCCCAACCCCGTTCAGGGGGGGCACCACCCCCTTGAAACCCCCCAACAAGGGCGGTTTCTCCCCTCCTACCACACCCGATGCAATGAACAAGGGGAGCTCATGCCCCCATGTGACCCCACCATGCATGCACGTAATCGTGGAAATAATATAGCACACACCCAACATTCTCCTGGTTGTTGTTTTCTTTTTCACACAGGGGGTCACAGGAGAATTAAAATTATAACGAGATTATATGGGGAACAAGATCTCGAGCATTGAAAAATTAAATGGATTCCAATAATCCATAGCATTTTGAATGAGGGAAAACACCTAAATTGGGTTGACATCTTGTCCTACAATATCACAGATTCAGTAAAAATGTCTTTATCATCTCCCCCCCGGTTCAAATATATTTTTTGTATGTCTACCTATTTGATAGATGTTGTTATTGCCTCGGTTCCATTCTCGCTCATGAAAAGGAATTGCCCGTCTGACCAACAACTACTAATTCAAAGTTATGCTCCTATTCTATGGTCATCTAATTTTAAATACCATATTTATGATATTTGTCATTATATTTTGATTACTTTCCATGAAATCCAGTTAGGAACAATACCTCCTAGAATAAATGATAATTTGAAAGAGGGCCTAAAATCAATATGTCACTAGTTTGTTGAAGAATTATTTTCCTACATCATAGTTTTTGGAAGTGAAGTTGCTCCCCATATTCTACCCTGATATTTCCCAAAAAAAAATTCTTTGAGAGAAGTGGCTAATCAAGTTTTTTGAATGGGAAATCCAAAAATTTGAGTAAGCTGCGAAAGAAACTCTGGCCTAATTTTCCAATCAAGTTTGGTGACATCAATATCCAAGACAAAGGGCACAAAATCAAAGAAGTTGAAGAGATTGAGGAAATTTGGTTATTTTGTTTGCCTCATTACAACTATGATCCTGAAGGTGTCATTAGTATTCATTATATAATGGTCATTTATATACAAAAAAAATCATTCTTCAGAAACCTCCTTTCAATAATATTTTTATAAACATTGTTTTAGACAATTGGTGCAAGTTGTGTTAGTATTGGCATGTATGTTAGCACTGATGTCAACCAGCTTGGCAATAATGCATTCTGCAACAAATGCATGGCTCAAGAGGATTCCTATGATAGGTCCAGGCTTTATCTCAAGAATAATCATAGTAGCAAGCTTATTGTAAAAGCCATAATATGATGACTACTGTATGCTCTAAAAGAATCCCATGATTACTGGAATGCTTTGTAGAAAATCACCATAGTAGAAGGCTTACTAAAGAGTCCATAAAATGATGATTAAAGTGATGGACTCGATGCAATTTTATGGTAGCTGCAAGCTTCTTGTAGAGAATCAGCACAGTAACAGGCTTACTGAAGAAGCCATAAATTGATCACTATGGTGGTTGAAAGTTAAGTTGTCTAAGAAAAAAGTAGAAGAGTCAAGTAGCAAAGAGTTTCCAGTCATGTCACAAGTAGCAAATGGACACAAAGAATATATCAGACCTTATCCAATCTAAAGTACTCTAGAAGAGTTTTCCAATAATATGTGGAAGTCCAAAAATGGTTTCCTGGATCAAAAGATATGATCTGCCGAAGTCCAGGGATTTGAAGCCTAAGGAAGGAAGGAATATTGGAACCTCGAAGGTCAGCTTATCAAATATTAGGATATCAAAGATAATCATACTAGGAATATCGAATATCAGAACCCCAGAGATCAACACATCGAGACAGTGGCACATCAGATATCGTAACATCGGAGAATTAGAGTAGGTGGTACATCGAAGGTTGGAACCTTGGGATATCAGAAGCATTGAGGCATCAGAACATTGAAATATCAGAGGACCGGGACATCAGAATATCAGAACGTCTTAACTGAGGTATTCTAAGAAGTTATGATGTCGAGCAGCTCTGGTAGTACTAAAAGTTTCGAGGAATGCCAAAGAAGATTAATAATGAATCTGGTTACAAAACCAAGGTTTGTGGGACCCTCTTCTCTCTTCTCTAGTAGGACACATGGAGGTATAGGAATGGGTTTGAGAATATGCAGTGTTATATGAGGTTTTCATGATGTCAGAGTATGACAAGACATGTGGTAGGCTCATTCAATGATATCGAGTGCCCTAATGTGCGAGATTTGGGTGACAAGTGTCATCACTATGAAGTTGCCATGTGTAGTGATGACATCATATCAGATCATGAAGACCCTATAACTTCAGTGCAAATAATTTTGGTAAAGTTACAACGAAAGGGGGTTCCAATATTAGGTTAGCACTTGGTCATGAAAATTGAAAGGACCAAGGGCGCAGAGAAATTAGTAAAAGAATATTGGCTCTCGATAGGAAAAAAACATCTTGGCACCTAAAAACTAAGTTACAATTCATAGCTCTCAATCCCATGGAGGATAAATTCTCAAGGAGCTAACTGTCAAAAGAGCTGAGGACATTGGGACAAACTTAGTGCCTAAAAGATAATTTTCAGGTCATAGTTCTTGGTCCCATGGAGGAGAAATGCTCAAGGAGCTAAGCATCACAGCAGCTAACAATATCGGGGTTGAGAAGTATCGTAACATTCCACCTTTGCGAATTTACCATGTGGAGTTTATTCAATGATGTAGTACAAAGAGTTAAAGAATGTATGGGTCGACAAATGTGAAATTCAATGTAGGCTTAGAGGTATTGATCGTTGAAAGGGGCTAAACTTGTAGAAGACTCTGTAATAAGAAAACGAGGACAACATTTCCAATAGAGACAAATTTGGGATAATGAAGGAAGAAATCAACTGCTTTGTGTGTACGAATGGATGTGATAAATGAGAACATAACATTCATCTCTGTAAACTATCAATATTTGTGGAGCAATAAATGAAAATGGGACTCTCCGAAGAGTGTGTAGGTTACCTGAGAATTAATTTCTCAGCATGGAGCTCTACGCAGTCAGGCAATGAAGAACTACGAGGTCCATCTTTGTTTCAATACTATGAAAGAATCTACCAGGAGATGGAACACTAGTAAGGGAAGCCATGCCTAAGTACAGTTTGACAGCTAAAGGACAGACAACAAATGTTGCCTCAGCAGAGTGCCTTAGCAGAACAAACCATCACTTGCAATGGAGAAGATCACGGGTGTTTAGCATATTGCAAGTGCGTTGTGTTTTGAGTGGAGTTAATTAAGCCAAAGAGGCTGAAGCCCCAAAGAGGACATTGTGTTAGACAACAACTATTATAGTGAGAGTGTTGTGTGGAGAATTGTGAGGGTAGTGCTGAAGAGCAGTTAGTAGAGAGCCCTTGATAGAGGACATAGAACAAAGAGGTAGGGTTGCTGTGAACAACAAGAAAATATCTGATACTTGTGAGCACAGAAGACAGGGTGTAGAAGTTGAATCTGCAAACAACCATTTTGGTATTTTACTTGTAATATTGTATGCCTTTGTTTTCAGTTTGAAAATTGTATTAAATAGTAGAACAATGGAGAGAAGGTTGGTGCTTGCACACTGAAGAGGTTTGTTCCTCTTAGCAAGTTTGTGCTTATTAACCAAAGGGGTTTGGTCCCTCCGGTGAGTGGGTACTCACAAACAAACATATGTAATTAAGTGGGTTCTTAATTTACATCATAAACAAACAACAAATTTGGTGGTTTCTTCCCTCTAGGTTTCCACCTGAAAAACATTGTGTCAAATGTGTGTGTGTTGCTTATGTGATTGTTGTATGAACATGTGTGTTTGAAATATTGTCGGTTCACTACTTTTGTTAATGAATGCTCTCACAAGTAAAATAATATAAGAAGGGATTGTAAGCATAATAAGAAAAAGAAAAGTGTTTCATAACTAGTGATTGAACACACCCCCCGCCCCAATCTCAACAATTCCTTATTTGAACACATTGATGATTTTCATAAAGTTGCTCAAAGAGCCAAACACATAGATAGTCAAACAAGACAAAAATTCCAAGAATTTAGGGAGAAATAGTTCGAACTTTTTCCTAAAGGAGAAGGCTCTCCACCTAAACATTTTATTCGAACAGTTAAAGTGTACTGAATTTATGCAGTTTAATTTCAATGAACTCACTTCAAAACCTTCTATTGTTTCTCAACAGGAAAAAGGGGTAGAAATTGAAAAAAAATAAGGTTTTGTTGTCACAGGTAAAGAAGTTGAAGTCACAAGAATAAAAAATCTGAAAGAGTAGTAGGAAAGTACAGGAAGACCAAAACCTCTAGAAAAAGAAAAACTAGTTGGACAAGAGATTATTGTCACTAATTCTCTTGAGAAAATAGAGCAAAAGAAACTAGAAACAACATAAGTCAAACAAATGCAAGTATATAAGGTGAAAGAAAAACAGGTATCTACTGAAACCAACACCAAGGAAAATGAGGAAAAAATGAAATCATATAACAAGTTCGATACTATATCTGCCATATCTACTCAAGCATCAATAACACTGATTTCTACTAAGATTCCTTGGAAATCATTATTGTTTAAACCGTTTATGAGTTAGAGCCAGTTGCAAATAACATCACTTCTTTGATAGATTGTTATTTTAATACTCAAACAAAATCAATTTTCAAAAGAACAAAGAAAAGGAAACATAATATTGTGGAGACTATATCTGAATTTAGTTGGAAGGCTCAGGGAAATGTAAAAGAAAAATTTCAAGAATCTTCTAAATCTTTAGGAGATTTTATTAATTACAAGCAATATCATTTGAATGAGCTTGCAACTTCATATGATGATAGTTTGCAAAAACTTCAAGTTTTTGAAGAAAAAATAAAGAAAAATGAGTTGTTCAATGAAGAAAACTCGCAGTAGAATTCTGCCACTTTAGTTCAAGGATTTGTTGTAGAAAGAAAAAACATGCAAAATAACTTTCAGAAAGAATTGAAAGAAGAAACTATAAAACATGAACAAGAGATTTAGGAGTAGAGAAAATTACATGAAGATCAAACCTCACATGTGGAAGAAAGAAGTAGAAAACACTTCTTCCATTATGTTGATAGCATTGGAAGAGAAAATTGAATCTCTTAAATGTCAAATCAATGAGAATCAATAAGAAACACAGAGTCTCGAAGTTTTCAGGGATCAAACATTAAAAATTTGTCTACTTTGAAGTAAGAATCAATCAAACTTCTATAAAAAGATGGATAAAATCTCAAGATTTTATCAAGAGATTACATATTTAAATGAAATAATTTATTCATTGGAAGAATAAGACAAATCAATCAAAAAAAAAATTCTATCTATTCTTCACTGTGAAAACGAATTTCAATCTACTAAAATTCCAACAGTTTATAAGAGAGATAAACTTTTGATGCTTTCATCCTTAAGTTGCAAGGAGAAAGTGCAAAAATAAATTAGAGCATCAATACAAATGAAATATGAGCAATGTTTATCAATTTGGGCAAAAGGAACAGAGTTTATAGAAGAATTCAACCTATTAGGTGGCAAGTCATTAAAGGAAGTAGTTCTAGGAGAGTGAAAATAGTCAACAGATGATCTTGTTGTTGATGAACAGGTAGAAATAAAAAACATTAAAGTTTGGAAACAACAAAGTTTCCAAAATTTTATGCAACTTCCTTTTAAATAAATCAAGCTTATTGCCAAGTTTGAGATCAAATATCAAATGAAGAGGAAAAAGGTACAAGGATTAATAACCACTTGCTAGATGAACATGAATTAGTTTCCTTCCATTTATTTCTCTGTATTCTACGAGATATATTTTCAATGGGCATATTATATCCAAGTACATGCACCTCACGTGCTACTTAGTATCAATTACGAAGATTCTAAAGAAGAGGAAAAGATGTTTGCTTTCTTACCAGATATCAATTAAACAAACATATGTTGATTTTCATGTCTCAAGACCTATTTAATTATTTTTTAGTATTTATAGACCTTTATGTAAAGGTTCTAGAATCAGTGAAAACTATATAATTCAATGCGTTTCAATCAATTTTGAAGTACCACGTTTTTTTCAAAACCATTTTCAGTGCTCATGTGTGATGACCTATGGCATTTATGTTAGTACATGATTTTACTTACTTAATAAGTGCCTCTGATTTTACTCTATGACTTATTATCCTTTGTTATGAATGAATATTTGATAATTATATTTAAAATTTCTTATGAAAATTTTGCAATTTACATATTTTTATGATCAGGAATTAAAAATTGTAGATTTACTTATTGCTAGTTGATCATTGCAATCCAGTATTCATATATAGGCACATTTTCTCTTCTCTACCAAATAGAATTTGTTATTTAATTATCTTAAATTGTGTGTGTATAGATATTACATAAAATACCAAAAAGCGTGTTTCAATAGTATGAAAATACGAAAATATTTTTGAAGATTCCATTTAATCATCAACCAAAACTTATATGTTCCGTTTTATGTATTCAATTCCAATTAGGATTTTAAACCTAATGATATAATGTGTGGTGTTATGTTCATTTAAATACTTTAATTGTTGTTCTTTAGATTGGTTAAATCATTAGTTAAATGTGCATGTGATGTGGCTATTCGTACATTCATAAGGTGGAAAACTTTGGAACAATTGTTTGATGAATAGAATCTGAAGAAAATATCTTTTGTTTATGTATTCCAAATATATATGTTAGCATCAAGTTACATATCCATTGTATTGCAAAAAAAATTCCCTCGATATGTCTATATGCATATGGCATTAATAAGTTTATAATATAAGTATGTCAATCATTGATTGCTATTGTTCAATGTTTCTAGCATTCAGGTGTTGTTCAAAGCAATTGGTAGCTCTAATTTCATTGCAAATGAAACAATTATAAAAAAAAAATTACAATTGTTTTTCTCATATTAGACATATCAAAACATGGTGCAAGTGTAAAAACAAACTTAAAAAAGAGTCATAGTAGTCATTTCTATTTTGTCCAGAGATCAGCAAGCAATTGTTCAATTAAGATTTTCTCAATTGAAAATATTACAAAGTCTCCAAGTGAGAATTGGTATACACAAATGCATGGGTGAATTTCTTTGTCTATTAAAGCTTCAATATCTACTGTGTTATGTAACATGAGTAGCTCAAAATGTCCACATTTAGAATTTTGGTGATTTTGCAAAATATTATATTGATAGCCATTAATGTATAGATTGACCTATAGATATTAGTTTAATATAAGTTTAAGATAGGCAACGACACATTTGTTACAGGGTGTATATAGCCATACAAAATGGAAAAAAAATATAATTGGAACTTTGATTGGCCAAATACTTGCTTCTTGCAAGGGTTTTTTTTCCACCTGTCAATAATTCCTTAATATGTAAATTGGTTGGAAGCATATCAATTCTTGTAGTCATAATCGTGCCTAGGTCCCTGTTCACAATGGTAATAATTATAATATACCACAATCATCTATTTCTTGTTGTAATGTTTATCATTGTATATGGCACAATGAAGTTACTATTCTTTTCAACATTGTTGTGCAAGTTTCCTCATCAAGGTACATTCCATTAGTTTTTGTTGCAGTATTATTTCTTGTAATGTATTTGTGTCATTATGCCCATTAAAAAAAGCATGCCTATGAGCTGAAGCATAATGTGACAACAAATTCCATGTTGAACCTAGGTTCGGTACTATGTGTGCCTAAAATTCCTGTAGAAAGTTTATTATACAAAGAAGTAGCATAAGGAGTTGGAGCAATACTTGCACATTTAGTCAAAAAACTTCTCTGTCATTTACTATGTTCTTGTATTCATCCGTGTTAAGTATTTATCTCTGAATACAATTGCAACTAGAGAACTGAAATTTATCATGTTCGTGTTCTAACAAAATAGGTCTTTTTAGAACATATGTTCGTTTTTCAGCTAGAGCAGTGTTAATGAAAATTATTCTTCTACAAGTTGAATACAAATGCAACAACAAAGAAATGTGGACTAATTGTCAAATTGAAATTTGTTGCATATTTAGCAATGTGTTTCCAAGTTTCCAAATATTTTCAATTTTTTTGTATCCACAAGGTATGAAATTTTCTCAACTTTGTTTGAATACATTTGTCATAAAGCAATCCATTTTTTTGTCATATAATAATTACAATATGTTGTTATACCATAGGCATCTAGATTAAATTAAGAATCCGTGTTTTCTTTCCACACTATGTTCTTATATTCATCTATATCAAGTATTTAACTCTGAATACAATTGCAACTAAATATTTGTTCTTATTTAGTGCTATTGATACCAAAGGAAATAAATGTAGAAATGTATTACTAAGTATGCATGTAGACACAAACAGAAAGAAAATATGGGATTTGAGAATCAGTTACTAAACCTAGAAAGACTTTATAGTGTCACATAACATATATACTCATGAAATCAATAGTTAACCTCAGAGTCAAGAAAATAATTGCAACTTTGCACACAGTATAGTATTTTCATAGCCTGTTGGACAAAGCCAAATCTAGTGTTCCATGTTTGTTTGTTCTCTAATTTTTTGATATGAAACGTATAATTTAAAAACTCATGGAATAATGTTCATTCATGTTATCAGTTTTACAAGAAACCGTTTTTCTTTTGTGCATCACAAAATTAATAAAAACAAAAACCTTAAACAAATATTTTCTTTTTTGAAGACTTAAGTTGGAAGTCGGATGCAAAAATATTTTGTAAAAAAAAAATATAGCCTCCCGACTACGCAACCTTCCGACCAGGCAACTAACAAGTCAAGGTGACTAGGAATTCTTTTATAAATAATCCACCCAACCTCCTGACCTCAGCATTCCACGACTCTCAAACTACCCGACCTAATGAAACCACTCGACGAGGGTATGGTCAAGGTCGCGATAGAATAAATGAATCATAAAACAAAAAAAATCTCCCAACTGTCTGATATCCCAACTGTATGATCAACCCAATAAACAAAAAAAAGAAAATCCCTTACAGTCTGGACAATAATCTTAAACTTTTCTCCAAATCAATTTAAAAAATATGTATTTTATAATCTACGCAACAACCTAGAGGATTGAATGAGGGATATCTAGGTCTATATTTTCCTTAAAGGAAAATACAGTCTATATTTTCTATGATACATAAAATCCATTTACATTATTTCCTTTCTTTCTCACAGAGAATGGCGATCACCAATTGTATATTGCCATGTGACAGTAACACAGGGCCACAAATACAACATATATGCAAGTGGTCAGGGCATACCCATTTGTTACTTCACGAGGTCATGCTCATCACCACTCTCACTTCCCGACCTAGTAGCATTCAACTCATCCTGAATTTTTTAGCTTGTGTTCCCTCCTACCACTCGACCCCCAACATTCAACTCAGTTAGTTCGACATATCACTTGAACATCCTTCCACCGTGAATAGGGATCAACCTCCTGACCTCCAACTAAGTGGCTTACGACACCAATTTTATTATGGTATTATGCAACTATTACTTTGTCCTCTAAACTCTCGGTTATCCGCCTCGCTTCTTGGACCCTTCAGATAATCCACATCTAATATCTAATTTTACAATAGGAGAATCATGTTGCTCCAATCAGAAGCTTTCCCACCTATGGGCCTCACTCCAACATGAAAAGACTTATGTAACTCTTTCTATAAATTCATAGTAAACAACATTTCTTATTATTCAATAATGGTTATGTCATGGATTTTTGGCTCTGCACCACGTAAATCCTTCACTCGGGATTTTTTCACTCTCTACAAAGACAAGGTATGTTGTTGCATGAACCTCCTTGAGATAATCCTCGCAAATACGACATCCTCTCAACGATCCATTACACTTCCAGATCTAAGTCAATACCTTGCCACTCTGTCGAAGTCATACTAAGATGTTCCACGACGTTACCCCTTTTGAGCTTGGGTGATAACTACATTGAGGAATAACTATCATGCGACGCTTCTTTGCCTTCAGGTAAGGAATTACTCACATGGAGGCATAGGCACTCCTACATATCTTATCAAACACAAGCATGAAAACACGTTACAGTAGGCTCCCTCTTGACCTACCACATGCTAACTATTCTATAATGTTCACCAACTCTCTTAGCAGCCCCTCAAGAGTGCTCATGGATGGACAAAGCATTTGGCTATTGACAGGGGATTGTGACCCTCATAACCAAAATCTTTGTGGTAGGAATGGAGGATCATGCACAACAAAGGATAAATCCTATGGAAGCATCCAAACAAGACATGATCAACCACTGAACATTCTCTTGATCTGTCACATATTTTTTTCCTATTAGCATAGTGATTTTTAAACAGACATTCTGATGTACACATTAACTCACTTTGTCAAACTAAGCATCACAGTTATAAATTTATACATTAATACAAACGGTCTCATTACCCAATTCTTCTAATTGGTCTTGTTTTTCAATTGAAATAGATCATTGAGATCCTTAACTGCAATTATTGAATTATTTATGATACCATTAACCACTTAGGCAACACTATTATGGGACTCTTCTCCACCTTGACCTTTAGACACTCTGTAATTACTACTGTTTACTATATTAACTTATTTAATTTTTGATACAAGCATCAAAACCATTTACCCATTCATAATCATACCCACAATCAATATACAAATTAGGAAAATATCCCTTCGCAATTACATCACAGATATATATAAAATTGCACATATTGCAGTTGTTGTTTATCCATGTCTATTACAATGAGAATGCAACATAACCCATTAATTGCAAATAGTAATCATACAAAATTTATCCTTTTTGCCTACAATGAGACTGAATTTTGTCCTCTATCCATGTCCTCTTTTCCAAATGCCTCCCTTTATTTCAGGGCAAGCTTCCTCTCCCTCCATAACTGCTGCATACTTGTTGTTGCAATCCCTACATATGTTTTTTCATCTTGTTCTCCTTGTACTATTTAAAACAAGAATAGGCCTAAATAATTTCGTCGAACCATTTAATTTCAGGAACCATCCCCTTTACTTCATGGACTAGTCAACCTTTAATGCCTATTTCCAAGTTTACGTTTCTTCTTTGCACAATAAATTGTATTGTCTCTACAAGGAATTCTCCATCCCTAGCTATAAAATCCATGTCCTCGGACTTAGTACCCTGTTTGTTGTTATTCCAAACATTACAACATATCTGCATTATTTTTACAATATAACTCATACCAGAACCTTGGGTGGGACTGTCATAGAGATAATAAAATTCCTAAAAACTAATAATCAACATAACCCCTTTTGTATTATTTATTCTTATTTGTTGATATGATGTACACTAGAGAAAATGTCAAAGTGCTCTGATTGTTTACTAATTTTTTATAAGAAATAAAATTTCTATTAAAATATTAATTGTAATTATCAGTAAACTTCAAAGCAAAGTAGTCCTATGTTTTTTTCTATTTAAATAAAAAACAAAGACACAATGTCATTTTGGAAAAAGCTAGGTAAAAGTAATTTTAGCAAGAAATTTTGTTTTCCCATGACATGTAAATAAATACCAAGACAAATAGGTTAACCTTGGAAACAAATTGATATTATAAATCAATAAAATTAGACTTGGAAATTAAAATTCAATATTTTTTAAATTAGAAATTAAAATAAAATAGTTTGGAATTAGTTTGAAAATACTTAGGCTTCTTTTATCTTTGTTTTTAGGATTCATTTAGGCCTAAAATCCCCTTGTGTGTGTGACTTGAGCTATAACTTCATCTTCATCTTCACACATAACATTTTAACTAAATAAACTAAAAACTATATGCACATAATTCATGTATACAAATATGTAGTGACATGCCACCACATGGCTCTTGTTTAACAATAATATTGATTAGAAACATATTATCATCACAAGAATATTTTGTACATTATATGCTCCATTTATCTTACTACCTTAGCATTCATTGCTAGAAAAATTGAGGTATATGGTTCCAATGATCAATGAATACAATTTATGTTTTCTTATGATCACGTGAAATTATTTTACAAATTTTATCAAAGTATATATTGAACATGAAGATATGATTTTGAATCTATTGATAGATGTGTATGAAGTATATGTCAAGGAATAACATATTAATTTTCTTATAAAGTTTTTGTAGAATATGGTGAGAGATTCAAAAGAAATTTCAAAGTCTCAAATGTTAGCTGATATCATTTATTTATTTCTTAAAATAATTAATACTAAATTTTACAAGGTCAAAAGCTTAAACATGGTTTCAAATTTAAAATTTGAAAGATTAATTCTTACAAAAATTATAGATTACTTAGATGGACAAGAGGATTATGATAAGAATATTTCCAAATTAAGAGAACATCATAAGATCCTTAATATTACTTCTCATCTTCAAATCCCTTTATTTCAAGGGGTGTGTTCTTTTTTATGTGGTTAAAGGAAAAAAAAGGCTACACTGCACAAGTACATATATGTTTCCTATAAAATATCCATAATCAATAGATTTTCTAAATATGGATGACAAATATGAAGAAGAATTTAGATTTTTTTTTGAAATATCATAATAAAAAGAACATGTATAAGGAGATTCTTAAGCTGGTTAATATTAAACAACAATTCTCTCATCTTAAAAAAATTGATTTTTTTGAAAGAAAAAAATTAATGACGCAGAATAAAAAAATATTGATGTATATTTTGAGGCAAAGAAACAAGAACCATCCACAAGCTTTTCCAAACATAGCTCAAAAATGATGACTATGAGAAATAGAGAACATCTACCACATAATACTTCATAATATAAAATGACCAAGAAGATCCCATTAAAATTCTTCGAAATCTCTCATGTGAGGACGAGTTACATGAAAGAGATAGACTAAGTTTAGATATTATACAAGGCGTCGAAAACAAGAACAATGAGATGCGTGTATGGAAAAAAAATAGATTTTCTATTATACTTAATCAATCAATTAGATCATGTATTTATTGCACTAATGAGATCTAACCATTTTTAAAATGAGGGTTCAAAAAATTATGACTATGATAAATAGAGAACATCTACTTCATAATATAAAATGACCAAGAAGATCCCATCAAAATTCTTCAAAAGCTTTGATGTGAGGACAAGTTACATGAAAGAGATAGACTAAGTTTATATATTATACAAGGCCTTGAAAACAAGAACAATGAGATGCGTGTATGGAAAAAAATAGATTTTCTATTATACTTAATCAGTCAATTAGATCATATATTTATTGCATTAATGAGATCCAACCATTTTTAAAATGAGGGATTGTTGTTGAGAAAATATATTGACTATCCAATCCACTCAACAAACCAATCTTACCTATTTTCTAAAGTAAGAATTAATTCCAAGTTCCCACTTTAAAGTTTACATTATTACATAAGTCACAAATTACATATAAATCATATCAAATCTAATATGGTCCTCATCGGCAATTATGTTCATTCTAGGATCTTGCAGACATTGCTCTTTTTCACCACCACACAAGCTACCACTTGATCTTCAATTGAAGCATACCCGACTCTAACCATTATTGAGAAGCTTTGTAGAATTGACATTTCTTAACTACCCCAAATAATCACTGAGATATTGAATATCTCTATGGACAAATTTCCATCCTAGTAGTGTGCACCAAAATACACACTCCAGTTATATAGGTAACATGTCTAAATACAAAGCTTATCCAACAGTAAATTATGCAATAGACCTTTCTTCACACGCACATACACACATTGATAACATCTAGTTAATACTATAGCTGATAGCTATTTTAGAAAAGCATGAGAGGCTTTGTATTAAATTCATTATCATTGTCACAATATGAGAAGTCCTGAAGGTTGGCCTCTTGCAAGTCTTCAATAGTAGATACGTTGGCCAATTCCTTTGATTTTCCATTTAAGAGATATCTAGCACAAGTTTTACAATTGAAGGTTTGTGTCCATGTTTTTGACAGTAAAAAATTGTATTGAGTTCATGTTTTTATTGACTCTTCCCTTTGAAAATAGTGCCATCTCATCATGTAAGTTGTCCTATATGCTACCTAATTTCATCCTCTTCTCTTTTTCTGAGAGTGATGCAATCATCTCATCTAATGATTGAGAGTAAGATTGAATTAAGGTGAAAATATCATTATCATAATTTTAAGGTAAGCTATTTAAAAAAATAGGCTTAGCATCTTCTTCTTCTATTTTTACCTCAATTCCCTCCAACTACCTTATTAGTGATTTTAGATCATTTATGTGTGTAGACAATGATACCCCATTATGCATTTTGAGTTTGAATAAATACAATTTCAAGGAGAATTTTGTATTCACAACATTTTCCCGAAATATCTTTCTTAGCTTTTCCCATATTTTTTAACAGGACTTTCCAAAGTCTACAAGGTGAAGTTGTGAATCTGACAAAGATAGTCCTCTAATAGACCTAGCTTTCTCTTCCCTTTTCTTCAATTCAGCTAATTGTTTTGGATCTTGAGGCGATGATTCTAATCCTTTTACTAAGATCCATGTGTTTTTATCCATCAAATTCATTTGGAATTTCACCTTCCACATATAGAATTTTTACCCATTGATTTTTTGAACAACTATTTGCTCCATGTTTAAAAAATAAACCACTAGTTTATGATTGTTACCTTCTCATTTCAACCTGCACTTAGGCAGTTGACTTTCTTGTCACCGTAGTGATATTTCCAGCGTGGCAGGTCTGAAGAGTAATTTCACTTCTTAGCAGGAATTTTTATATAGGGGCTTGAAGAACCCATATTAGAGCTAATCAAAAAACAAAAAAAAAATAACAACAACAGGTAACAACAAAAATGGTGTCTCATACAGATTCCCAATAGTTATGTCAAGTTGTGTCCTCTCAAGCATTTTTGTAAGCTCAAAAATAAAACCCACAGCCTCGTTTATTCCTCAACGATGGTTGAATAATCCCACATTTGTAATTTTTGCACCAACCTTCGTTGAGGGCACCCGCTTCAAAAAGAAAAAATCCTCTCAATAATTGAGCGCATACATTATTGAGGAAACTGGATCGAATCACTAAATTCAGGAATTTCTACTAATGAATGACTGGGAAGAAAAAAAATAGCCAGACAGTCAAGTCAAACGAGTCATCTGGTGTGATTTATTCATCTAGTACGCTGCTGCAAGCGGGCACTAGAGCAAGAAGAGAAAACTCATGCATGCAAAGCTCTTGAAAACCGCCACTCATGCATGCATAATTCATCAATGCAGAGCACAAGGTGGAAGAAGTACTAATACAATGAAGACACACCCCCGATCCTTATGAAAACCTCTCACATTTCTCTGGGTCGTCCTATGAGGAGTAAACCCAGAGCTACCGACTATAATACCAAAATGAAGAGCAATGAGATGTGCGCACGGACAAACAAATAGATTTTCTATTGTACTAAATCACTCCATTACTCAATTACATCATTACATCATGTATTTATTGTATTAGTGAGATCCAAATATTTCTAAAATGACTGATATATTTCTAAAATATCTCAATTATCTAGTTCACTCAACAAACCAATCTTACCTATTTTCTAAAATAAGTGTTATTTCCAAGTGCATGGGATGATAAATTATAAATATAAAGATATGCGTTTTTTTTTCCTTCTTTTTAAAACATATTTTAGAAGGGATAAAGGGAAATGAGGAAATATATGATTATGTTAAGGTTTAATTAGGATATGAATTGTCTTTTTTTTATATTTATCTAAAATAGGGCATCGTTTTGGCATGATATTATGGGAAAAACAACCATACAATAAGTTAAAAATTAGCATTAAAATAATACAAAATGTGTTTACTATATATTTACTTAACCTCTAAACACCATGGTTACAAACATATTTATTGTTGGAATTTAGCATAGGATAACACTAAATATATTTACTTAACCTCTAAGTGCCATGGTTACAAATATCTCTATTGTTGGAATTTAGGATAGGATAACACTAAATACTAGTTAATAGTGAAAGTAGATATTCCATCTAAAGTTTTCCTTAACCTAAATCTATTTAATATATTAAATTCATTGTTAGTGATGTCAAGTTTAGGGGAGCATTTTGATTGTACATTTTCATGTTGCATTATTGAAGTTGTCATTGATTGATGAATGCATGATATTTAGCTTGATGTCATAGATGAACTTCAAAATTTGGGTAGTCTACCCCTGAAGGAATTTCTTCTTTAGTCTCTTAATCCAAATCAAAATGTTCAATGTATAGTTGTTTATTTCTCTCAGAGACCATTGCAATAGTATATGGCACTTTTCTTAAATCTTAAGGAATGAGGAGAAAACCCAATTTGAAGTGACTTGGTTTAGGAAAGGTTCCATCCTAAGTCATGGTTCCATGTATACAACATGCTAAGATCACATTGGACATCATACCATCGACATTGTTGAAGGAATCAACAATCCCACCAACCCAATATCCAATATGCGAGAAAAGGTGGTACACCTATCAGTTACAACTAAGGCCAAAAAGAGCCAACAGGATAACTGCCCTTGACCTAAGAATGTATTGGGCCATTAGGTAATCGAACTTGTTCCATGAGCAATAAACATCTTTAATAACCTAACGACCTAAGACCGTGACATATGTTTCAAGGCATGTGGAATATCCATGTGGATGACATAGCAGAGTACATGTCTTGAATTGATGAGGTGGCAGCATGTGGGGGTGACACATTCCATGTGGATTTGAAATTGTTTGGCCAGATATGGCACATGACACCTCACATGGTAGGTAGCATGGGACAAAGACAAGTGGATCATGGTGATTGTTTCTTTGTTTAAAGTATCATCTTGTATTACTGCTACAAAAAAGGTACATTCATTTTCCATTTCCTCTAATCATCATCCCAATCAGAATCCGATCTAATAGCACAAGTTTAGTGTCTTCAAGTTCTACCTATTGTTTTTAAGTTGTATGTTTGAGAAAATATAAAAATGTGGACTACTACTATTTGACTTGAAGCCATTAAGGCTATGGCACCTTACTAATGGACCTACTACAACGTTACAATGATTATACATATATTTATAGGAAAAAATATATATTGGCCTATAGACCATGGTTTGAGTATGGGTAGACCTACTTCTTAGATTTTCTATAGTACTAGACATAGAAATTGGGACAAATTTCATGACTGGGGAGAAGAAAGAGATACCATGACCTCCTCTTTATTGTTGTTGATTGACAAGGAGATGATAGCCCACCACCTGTGTTTCTTCTATGTGCTAGATCTAACAAGCTTGTTGGATGCCAATGAGGAGACTCAATCCAAGAGTCCCAATTCTGTCATCCCTACATGAGACAGAAAAGAGCAACACGTAAAAAGGAGGCCCAATAACCAATTGAAGGCTCTAGATGTTTGTACAGATGAAAATGGTGATGAGACCAAGCCTGATTTCCAAATTTGAAGCCAAAGTTTTGCTAAGCTTCAAGGTGTTTCCTTGAATTTTTGAATGGTTTGAGAACCATGCACTTTAGAGGAAAGTAATTAGGGTCACTAAGTGAATTTAGACTTGTGATTATTCATGTAGATGCTCTCACCATTCGCTTGATGAACCTAGATACCCGAGCATGTTGTCGTGGTATCAAGGGCGCATAAAATGTGGCTCATGTGGCATGTTTCCTCTTTGATGGATTACCACTAAGGGATAGAACTACTACACGTAGAGGTTTGGAGAGAAAGAGAAGGTAGGCTTCTCCATTTCAAAGCTTCTAAGGTGGCCCCACTTGACAATTATGCTCTGGAGATAATTGCACTAAGAAATTTGGTGAATTGTGATAATACCATTGAGCCTCTGAACAAGTAGGAATTGAAAAGAGAGGTGGGTGTAAAATCTTGGATTTCGAGATGGCCAAAGAAATTTTAATGGAGGGAGGATCCCCATCAAACTTGAGTTTATATGCCTATATGGCATATTCCTGGTAGCCAGAGGTAGCTAAAGACTAAGCTAGTGAGAGAATGTAATTGGTTTTCCATGACAACTATCATGATGTCTCTCTTGCAACATTACCCTACATCTTTGAGTCACAATAGTTCTTTTCACTAAAAGATTTAGAATCCCTTTCCTAGGGACCAAGTCATCCTTCCTTTGCCAAACATTGTTTGAATTTCTCACCACCAGAGAAATTTAATTGTTTGCATGCATGTGTGAAGTCATATTGGCATCAAGAGGTGCAATCGTGAATAGGTACCTAAGGTACTAGACCCTCATTTCAATCTGAGCTTGCCCTATGTGAGTATTTAACAAACTGTAATCTACATGCTTCATATTGATAGCCCTTACCATCTGTTAATTGTCTCAGGAAGGTTCACGAATATACATGGAATTAAACCGAACCATCACCCACCATGGTGGAGGCGCATCACAATTGTAACATATGATATGATGAGACAAATTTCGATGTCTTAATATCTATGCCAAAAGGATATGTTTGTAATATTTTTCAATTATAATTTTCCTTTTGGCATTTTTCTATAGATTGGTGAAGTGCAAAGTGTTGGAAATAATACTGAGAGGAGGGTGAATCAGTATTATCAGATCAATAATTTTGTTTCCCAAAAAGATTTATATACACTACTTTAGTGAAGTGAACTAGCATGTACATGCGATTGTGATTAAGGAAGCCAGTGTATATCCAGAGAACTTGTGATTTAGAAAATTTATCATGTGTAGATCTTAAAGTAGTATATCAGATATTTATTAGACAGTGAGGTAAAAACAGAATAAATCATCACACATAAGAAACACACATGAACACCACAATGTAAGTTGGAAACCCAATCTAGGTAAAAGCCACCTGCGGTTGTCATCTTTATTTTCTTTTAATAATAAAAAAGTTGTTTACAATCTTGTACTGGTGCAGACTCATACCAGTACGTGAGCTTCTACCTACAGATGGTTACAACCTTCTCTCGTTCTCCAGCTTCTACTGGAATGGAGCTACAACCCCCTAGCTCTTGTACTAGCCAATATGTTTACTAGTATGTAGGTGCCAACCTATAGAAAAACTTCACTCTTCCACCAGGGACCACGCTTCATGAATTTTTAGGCTGGATACTCCTCGATCACAACACCATAATCTGAAGGCCACATTTCATCAAATTTTCACACTGGACCCATCATAACTTTTAAACTTAAACTACATCAACCAATATTCAAATAATTTGAACAATCAGATCATTGACACCAGAACACTGTGTTGAACCCAAAACCCTTCATCATCATTCAGAACCAGCTATAACCTCAAAAATCATGCATTAGAGTTTATACGCTACTTGGCTGCATCCAAACTGCATGTATACACTACTTCCGTTAATTGAACCTACGTATACCTTCAAAACTACTGCAAACATAAACTTTTGAATCAAGTCTGTACCAACTATCAATATTCTGAATATTTCAGAGCTTTACATAGGCAGGGACAGAGATCACTTCTTCTCACTTATACAATATATCAATCAAATGCTAGCCTCCTTATGCATTCAGTTTTACATTCAGATCTAAGAAGACTTCATTGAAAGACAACAGTAAAATAACATCATTTTATCAGATAGATGAATTAGATCTGAAAATAATCTTTTCCTTTGTATACGCGACTTGAAAGAACCGAACCTGCATGTATACTCTCTTTGGCTGAGATAAACCTGCTTACAAATCTGCAAATATTGACTTGAAACTTTGCTGTAATTCCAGACTTCAGACAAACCTAGATCGTAATAGATAACGAATAGAACAGGCACAAAACATCAGATCTAGTCTCACCCAATATCATATTATTCAAGAATAAGTCATTTCAAGTCTCATGATTGTTGATCCAATATTGAACTCAAGGTGCACATGAATATTTCAGATCTAGTCCCAAACATAACCTTACAACATAAAATATACTTAAGATAGAAGTATTCCTTAGAATCTTATTGCTTGCACTCTTCGCCGAATGATCTTCTCCTCCTTATATACTCTTAGGCCATTCTCAATAACTTGGACCAAAACCACTTAGGACTAATACCTTGGACCAAATACCTTGGGTCAATACCTAGGACCAAATGCCTCAGACCAAATACCTTGGACCAATACCTTGGATCAAATACTTGGTTTTCCAACATGTATGTGCTTTTCCTCCCATGAAAGTGCATGAATACATTATACACTTCTTTTGTTCTGTTAACCTCCGTGTATACGTGTCTTGGACAAAGTGAACCAATGTATAACTCTCTTTCTTCATTCTTTGGAGTTTGATCTGTAATATTTTATTGTTAACCTATTTCACTGTGAATTTTCATATGAGAGAGTTTCCATCAAGGACAACACATGTATCATAATGCCAACAATCTCCCCCTTTGGGCTTGATGGCAACAACAACACCAAGACACTCTCCCCCTTTGACATCAAGGGCAAAGGGCAGACCAATATATTCTCCCCCTTTGACATACATTATGCTATCCATGCTCCCCTTGAGTACATGGTTAATTCTCCGATTGATCTCCCATTTGTACATGTTGATACGTGCTAAAATTGTCCATGCTCCCCCTGAGCACATGCAGAGTCTGCAAAAATATTTTCCAAAAGAGTAACATGACTCTATAACTCAACTATGTGAGTATGGCCTCCCTATCACCAAAGACTCATACATACATCCATCTCCCAACCAAATGGGGATATACCAAATTTGACTCATCCACCCAAGCAAGTGGGGATAGACCAATTATTTATACATGACATAAATACAATAAATATTACATCATCCATCCCATGTAAAGTGGGGATACAAATTACATCATTTGTCCAATAGAACTCATTCAAATGTATGAAAAGACATATCACACCCTAAACTTTTACATGAATTAAGCAACAAATGGTATAAATATCTGAAGCCATAGCTGGACTTAGCAACCATAATGCCAAAAATGCAGAATGCGTGTGAAGGCTAATGCTCCCCCTGAACCTGTGCTATGTGTGCATTGTTAACAAGTCAATGATCAAGACATCTTTGTTAGTTAGATAAAAATTAATGAACAACGCATATTGATAGAGTGTAATCATGAGCAATAGACAAAGCACCCATATCAGAGTTAGCCCCACTGTTTTTCTTGACCGAAAAACATATACGCCCCTTCACCCACAGAAACCCGCATGTATACGTGACTATACTTCATGAAACCCGCATATAATAACCTTTTTCTAAAAAAATGGATTTTAACAGCAGGATGATGCGGCAAATACTCCTAGTTTTTGTCTAAGATATTCAAATCTTTCTATGGGCAGTGGTTTAGTGAATATATCAGCAACCTATTCTTTGGAGGGAACATACTCCAATTTTACCTTTTGTTCAAGCACATGTTATCATAGAAAATGGTACTTGATGGGTATGTGCTTGGTCCTGGAGTGCATGGCTAGATTCTTTGAAATATTGATGGCACTTGTATTATCACATAGAATGGAGATGGGTGGAGTACATGTGAGATGAATTTCATGTAAATTTTGCATCATCCAAAGTAGTTGTGTGCGACAAGATGCAACAGAGACATATTCTGCTTCAGCTGTTGATAAATCAATTGAACTTTGTTTCTTGGTGAACCAAGAAACTAACTTGGAACCCATATAGAATGCACCACCACTAGTGCTTTTTCTATCATCAATGCTTCCTGCCCAATTTGCATATCTATATGAATGAAGAGTGAGATCTGCATCTCTAGGATACCATAAACCAAAGTCTTGAGTTCCTTGAAGATATATGAAAATTCTTTTGACTGCCTGAAGGTGTGATTCCTTTGGATTTGCTTGGAATCTTCCAACTATTCCTACTGCATGCATGATGTCAGTTCGGGTACTTGTTAGATAAATCAGACTTCCAATCATGGATCTGTAAGTTCGTTGATGTACTGCTGCTGATTCATCATTTGAGCTGAGACTACATCCTGTTACCATTGGGGTACATACAGGTTTAGAATCTTCCATTCCATACCTTTTCAAGATCTGTTTGAGATATTTGGTTTGTGAAAGAAAAATACCATCTTTATTTTGTTGAACTTGTAGACCAAGAAAATAGGTAAGTTCACCAAGCAAGGGCATTTCAAATTGTTGCTACATTACTAAAGCAAAATTCTGATTCATTGATTCTTCATTTAAAAAAAAAATGATATCATCAACACAAACAATAATAATTAGCAATTTATCAGTTTCAATCTTTGTATATAGATTGCTATCTGCTGAACCTTTTGTAAAACCTTGTTGCTATAGATATTTGTCAAGGAGGTAATACCAGGCCCTTGGATCTTGTTTTAGACCATAAAGAGCCTTTTTGAGTCTGCATACAAGTTTTGCATCATTTCCAAGAATGAATCCTTCTGGTTATTCAATATAAACTTCTTCTTTTAAATATCCATTAAGGAGAGATGATTTTGCATCCATTTGGTATACTTTGAATTTCTAAAAGCTAGAAAGAGCAAGAAACATCCTTATGGCTTCAAGTATGGCAATAGGTGAAAATTTTTCTTCAAAATCTATACCTTATTATTGAGCACACCCTTTACAAACAAGCCTAGCCTTGTTTCTAATGACTTCTCCATTTTCATTCAGCTTGTTTTTTAATATCGATTTAGTTCCTATAATATTTTTATCACGAGGTCTAGGAACTAATTCCCAAGGTTCATTCTTTTCAATTTGCTCAAGTTCTTCATCCATGGCCTTGACCCAACATTCATCTTTGCATGCTTCATTTACATTTTGAGGTTCAGTGGAGGGTAGTAATGCTAGATAGCTTGAGGTCCCTGTAATGGTTTATCTTCTCTGTAAACCTACCTCTTTTTCCCCTAAAATTTGAGTTTCTGGATGATTTTTCTTAACATACCTAGATGGAGTCTTTTCTTCTACCATTATCTCCTCTTCTGGTGCTTCATTGGTTTCTTCTTCAATATCATTTTGATTTGATGTGGGAAAATAATCCCCATCTTCTTCATTGTCATAATCTTCTATTTTTATCTATTTTGGATTTTTGCATGCTTCATCAACTACAACATCAATGCTTTCAACAATTTTCCCAAGTCTTTTATTATAACATTTATATCCTTTACTTCTAGAAGAATAACCAAGAAGAATACCTTCATCTGCTTTGGGTTCAAACTTGCCAAGCTTTTCATCAATTCTTTTGATAAAACATTTTCTTCCAAAGACCTTAAATTATTTTACAGTAGGAGTCTTACCATACCAAAGTTCATGTGGAGTTTGAGTGCTATTTACCTGAACATTTGCTTTGTTGAAAATAGTCATGGCAACGAATGCAACTTCACCCTAGAAGGTTGCAGGAATTCCAAATTCATCTAGCATAGCTCGAGCCATTTGTTGAGTTGTTTTGTTCATTCTTTCTACCACACCATTTTGTTGAGGAGTCCTTGCAGTGGAGAATTGCCTTTTTATGCCATGTTGTTCACAAAAGTCAAAGCATTCATTCAATGTAAATTCCCCTCCTTGATTATATCTGAGGCATTTGATTTTTCAATTTGATTCATATTCAACCAAGGCTTTGAAGGCTCGAAACTTCTCAAATGCTTCATCTTTATGCTTTCGAAGACCTATCCAACACATTCTGGGAAAATCATCAATGAAAAAAATAAAGTATTCTTCTCCACGAGGTGACTTTTTCCTTAATGTTCCACATAAATGAGTATGGACAAGTTCAAGAAGCTTACTAGCTGACCCTTCTTTTTCCATGAAGTGAACTCTGGTTTGCTTACCGATTTGACATGGTTTGCATATTGTATTTTCTGGGATGCTGATATCTAGAAGATCATGAACAGCCTTGAGTCTGCATACTTTTCTTACTTGAGAAAAGATTAGATGTCCCAATCTTCTATGCCACAACTAGTTTTCATCATTTTTTCTTAGATAGCACTGTTGTTGTCCTCCCTTGAGTATGTATAAGTTGTTTGGAGCTCTTGTACCTTTGATCACGGTCTCTCCTATATCAAGCTCATGAACAACACATCCATTTGAATGAAACACCACTACATTTCCTTGATCACACATTTGACTGACACTCAACAGGTTATGCTTTAAATCATCTACATACATGACATTTCCATCTTTAACCTTTTCTTTCAAGAAAACAGAACCTTTACCTTTCATGACAACAGGAGTGTCATTTCCAAATGAGACATTCTTTTCTTTTTCTAAGGCATTATATGAGTGAAGTTTTTCTTTGTCACTTGTCATTTGTTTGGAGAATCCACTATCAATGTACCACTGATTTTCTCGTCCTTCTATATACAAGGCTATACCACATCTTTCTGTTTGAGATTCTTTCCTTCTCCATATCTTGGGATTTAATGGTGTTTTATCCTTTTGATATGTTTGCCAAAATTTGCTCCTACATTCAGATTGTTCATGACCAAAGTTGTTACAAATTGAGCATTCAATTTCATTTTCAAGAGGATAAAAGTTATTATAGGAACTTATCTTCATTCTTGTTACATTCCTTTGATTTCGTGCTTCTCTAGTCATGATGGTTTTGTAAACAAGGCATTGAGTAGCTTTGTGCCCAAAATTATGACATGAAAAAAATTTCCCATTAAAGAAGTTCCTGCAACTATCAAATCTATTAACTTAGTGATTGTAGTTTCTATTAATATTCATCTTTGGAGCATATTGAGTATGATTTGCTTGAGGTTGGTTGTGTCTTCTATTCATTCTTGGAATAAATTGAGTATGATTTACCTGGTGATCAGCTTTATGCCTTTACTGATGATTGTCATACTGGTCACTGGTCTTTGCTGCATCAAGATAGCTTTTGGTGGAGGTTGGAAACTTCTGTGATTGAGATGCTTCTTAAGTATATCCAAGACCTATATTTATCAGAGGAGAACATTGAACTTTGATAATTTCATGTAAAGTTTATGATCCTTTAGCAAATTTAAGATTGAGAGATTTCGTTTTCTCAAGATCCTTTCTTAGACCCACAATTTCATATTCTAGTTTTTCATTGTGTTTTTCCTTTTTAGCAAGTTGGTATGTCAAGGTATCTATAATCATATTATTTTCTTCTAGACATATTTTGAGTTTAGATATTTCTTCATGAAGGTCTTCCTCTTCTAAATCATCCCAAAAATTATCATCGTCATAAGACATGAGAAGTCTATAATCATCACTATTAGATAAACCATCACTATCTTCTTCTAAACTATCCCAAAAATCATTGCTATAATAAGCCATGAGAAGTCTGTAATCTTTTCCAGTTTCATCTTCATCATTATTAGATAAACCATCCCTATCTTCATTAGTATAGTAACTTCTTTTATTCACAACTTGTTTTCTATTCCCTTTTACATGTTCGTTTCCTTTTTCATATTTATCTTTATGAGGACATCTGGTAGCATAATGATCAACTCCGCCACAAGCAAAGCATTTGAAAGGTAGCTTACCTCTAAACCTTCCAAGACCCCATTGAAGCTTCTTGACAAAGTTTACCTCATCTTTTTCTTCTGGAATAAGTCCTGATTCATTGTGCTCTTCCTTTCCTTTTGCTGAGGCTTTAAATGTGGCTTCTCTTATATTTTATGGTCCTCCTTTTCTCATATCAAAGGAAATTAAAATTCTATGAAGCTATGTCATAGTGATATTTTGCAGATCCTATTTTTCTTTTATAGCAGACACTTTTGATTCAAATTTAGTAGATAAGGATCTCAATTTTTTTTTCAACTAAGGTAGATTCCTTTATTTCTTCACCCAAATTCTTCATATAATTAACAACCTCATCTATACGTAAGAAGTAACTCATTATACTTTCATCACTATGCATCTTAAGAGTTTCATACTGAATTATGAGTGTTTGAAGCTTGGCAAGTTTTACCAGAGAGTATATTTCGTAGCTCAGAATGATTTTGTCCCATATTTTTTTGGTTAATTTGAGCTACATGACTTTGACAAACTCTGATTGTGACAAACTTCCCAATAAAGTTTTGATAGCTTTGGCACTGGTTTCATATTGCTTTTTACCTGCGGCATATGTAGGAATTGTTGTTGGAAATGTATATCCTCCTTCCACAATTTCCCAGACATCCATTCCAAGCGATTGTAGATAGGTTGTGTTTCTTATTTTCCAATAAACAAAGTTGCTCCCATCGAAGATTGGTGGTCTAATGGATCCCATGCTTTCTTAATTATTCATGTTGACGAATCTCCCTTCAAGCGATCAAGATTCCTCTAAAGGACCTGCTCTGATACTAATTGTTGGAAATAATACTGAGAGGGGGGTGAATCAGTATTAGCATATCAATAACTTTATTTCCCAAACAAATTTATATACGCTACTTTAGTGAAGTGAACTAGCATGTACACGTGATTGTGATTAAGGAAACCAACATATATCCAGAGAACTTGTGATTTAGATAATTTATCATGGGTTGATTTTAAAGTAGTATATCAGAGATTTATTAGACAGTGCAGTAAAAGCACAATAAAGCATCACACATAAGCATCACACATGAACACCAATATGTAAGGTGGAAACCTAATGTGGGTAAAAACCACCTGTTGTTGTTATCTCTGTCTTCTTTTAATAATATGAAAAGTTGTTTACAATCTTGTACTGGTACATACTCATAACAATATGCAGGCTTCTACTTGCAGAAGGTTACAACCTTCTCTCATTCTCCATATTCTACTAGAAGGGAGCTACAACCCCCTAGATCTTATACTAGCCAATATGTTTGTAGTACATAGGTGCCATCTTACAAAAAAACTCCACTCTTCCACCAGGGACCACGTTTCATGAATTTTCAAAATGGATACTCTTGGATCACAACACCACAATTTGAAGGCCACATTTCATCAAATTTTCACACTGGACCCATCATAACTTTTAAACTTAAACTACATCAACCAATATTCAGATAATCTGAACAATCAGATCACTGACACTGGGACACTGTGCTAAACCTAGAACCATGCATCATCATTCAGAACCATGTAACCTCAAAAATCATGCATTAGAGTGTATAGAGTACTTGGCCACATTCAAACCGCGTGTATATGCTACTTCCATTAATTGAACCTGCGTATACCTTCAAAACTACTACAAACATAAACTTTTGAATCAAGTCTGTACCAACTATCAATATTCTGAATATTTCAAAGCTTTACATAGGCAGGGACATAGATCACTTCTTCTCACTTATATAATCAATCAATCAAATTCGAGCCTCCTTATGCATTCAATTTTACATTCAGATCTAAGAAGAATTCATTGACAAACAACAGTAAAATAGCATAATTTTATCAGATAGATCAATCAGATCTGAAAAGAAACTTTTCTTTTGTATACGCTACTTAAAAGAACCGAACCTGCATGTATACTCTCTTTGGCTGAGACAAGCCTCTGTACAAATCTTCAAATATTGACTCAGAACTTTGCTGCAATTCTAGACTTTAGAAAAACGTAGATCATGATAGATAACGAATCGAACAGGCGCAAAACATCAGATCTAGTCTCACCCAATATTAGATCATTCAAGAATAAGTCATTTCAAGTCTCATGATTCCTAATCCAATATTGAACTCAAGGTGCACATGAATATTTTAGATCTAGTCCCAAACATAACCCTGCAGCATAAAATATACTTCAGATAGAAGTATTCCTTAGAATATTATTGCTTGCACTCTTGGCCTAATGATCTTCTCCTCCTTATATACTCTTAGGGCTTTCTCAATACCTTGGACCAAAACCACTTAGGACTAATACCTTGGACCAAATACCTAGGGTCAATACCTAGGACCAAATACCTTGGATCAAATACTTGGTTTTCCAACATGTACATGCTTTTCCTCCTGTGAAAGTGTGTGTATACGTTATACACTTCTTTTGTTCTGTTAACCCACATGTATATGCTTCTTGGACAAAGTGAACTAGCATATACCTCTCTTTCTTCATTCTTTGGAGTCTAATCTTTAATCCATTGCTATTAACTTGCTACACTGTGAACTATCCTCTGAGAAAGTTGCAATCAAGGACAACACATGTATCATAATGCTAACAGCTTGGATTCAGGGAAAATTTTAAGGATGGAAAAGTATCTTGAAGTTTGAAAACATTGGTGAATCTCACTAGTCCCTAATATGCAAACTACAAAATGTTTATTCATGTATTTGTAAAATTATTTAAATTTATAATGATTTTGTATATACTCTCTATATAATGTTGGTGATTTTTAAGGTCAAATAATTTTATATTTTAAAATTTGGGTGATCGTTTTTATAAAAAATGGAAATTGGCTAATTGTTTTTTTGGAAAATCATGGAAAATTAGCCCACCTGAGAATACTAGCCCCTAAAATTTTCCATGCTTAGATTGTTATAGCATTGTGGGCCTATCGTCCTATCAGCTATTGGGTTGTTGGGGAATTATAGTAAATGGAAGAATGGGCCCTAGGCTATCGGCCCATTCTTCCAGTGGACCACAACAACATGGTATGAACTGGGCCCTTTAACCATCAACCATTGGAATATTTTCCATCGATCCACAAAAGTGTGGGTTTGAGGTCAACCAAATTGACCCTCTAATGTTTGACAATGGAATAAGATGTGGTTACAATTGAGATAATAGGGTGTTCAAGGTTAAACATCGAGGAACTACCCTATATTGGGCTACTGGGCACTAAAAGTTGAAACAAATATGAACTAGCACAGTCTGATATACCATGATCATATATACCACCATTCAGTAAATAGACATTAATAATTTGTTGCAGGAATTTTTACCATGAATTAAAAGTTTGTGTATTGGTCTTGGAACTGTGGTCTCTGTTATAGCTCCAAATTTCACTATTATGGTTTGTGATGCTGCACTCATGGCCTAGGGCAACCTCTCCTTCCAGATCTGGTCCAAAATCTAAAAAACTGTGTTTTATTCCCTGTACGTGACATTTCCCTGAGTTAAACGCATGTATACGCGGGTTCATATATACCCAACCCGCGTATATGTATTAATACACTTAAAAAAATAATAAACTCCCTATTTTCGGGCGGAGATCGCGGTTTTACCTGCTGATCACCTATTAGTGCCCGTGGCCTCAACTGTTCCCAACCAATTCCTAACTAAAAAACTACTTTGGAATTGGTATAAAGAAACATCAAAGGGGAGGCCTAAGGGAGGAGAGAAGAGAGAGAAAGGTTACTATACTGAGATTTCCCCCCTGATCAGGTCTGAAGACCCTTGTGCCTTCTGCACTTCCCCCATTTGTACAGGAAACCCTTGTTTCCTTGTGATTGATGTTCATCCTTAGTTATGGCATCATGGAGTGATCTTGAAGGAGATATGCTAGAGCTTGAGCGGGACAGATCCAGAAGGAGTTGAGCTTGGAGCCGCAAAGGTTGCTCAGGTGATATTACTCTTTACTTTCTATGGTCTTTAATAAAGAAACACGTCTTGATTCCGATATGCTTTTATTTATGTTTGATGATGTTCATGTTTGACTTCATTGTATGAATGGATGTCTAAAAGTCATAACTTACTTCCTTCTGTATAACTAAAGATGGTTTTTATGTAATCTTTGTCCATATACTGCTGCATTCTTTGGAGTTGTTGTTTTGCGAGCAAAGGGCGAAAGGGATGTGAAGAAGGGTTTGGACCCTTGAGGAACTACCCGAACGTAGGACCTGAGGTACATCCTTCTTACTTTAGAATTAGCTTTTGCTAGCATAATGGATGTGTGTGTGCATGTTTCTTTGTTTAGACAACTTTCAGTCTGCTAGGGTTCCACCCAAAAGCCCTAGGGGATAAAATCCCTCAACAGAATTGGCGACTCCACTGGGGACAAACTCTTGTTGTTCCTAGTTTGGGTGTTTGTCAAGCCTATCAGGGCTCAGTTGCTTGCTGGTTTATTGTTACTGTATGGTCTGTTCTTGACTTCTGAGTTTCACCAGTTTCTTGAGTTTGTTTTTTATTTTTCTTGAAATATTATATATACACTGTTTTATTTAGTTACAGAAGCGTATAAACGCTTGTTGTCTGAAGTAAACCCACGTATACGCAGGTTTCCTCAGAAACAGTTGCGTATACACGCAGTCTGCACTAATACAGTCACGTATATCTTGCAACTTTCAGGATTTATAAAGTTTTTGTCTCTGAAGTTTATCTGGTGCTTTCAATCAGTTTGTAACAGTCATTTTTTGTCAGTATCAGTTGTCTGTGTTACAACAAGCATCCTTACTCCAATTTCTCTCTAATTATAAGGAGTTTTGGTCTTGTTTTGTGTTTGCAAGCATCATCATCTTTTTGTTAAAAACATGCAAGATTTCTTGATTGGAATCTTGGCTGCTCTGAGTTATCAGAGCAGAAAGATTGTTATCAATCTTTGTGTTCAACTTTGCTTTTTGGTGACTTTTTGTTTACTTAACGGAATCGATTTTTATGACCATTTACTTCTTCGTTTCATTAAAGTTGTCATTTGATACTTTCTTGAAATTGTCTTTTTGATCTTTTTTGGTCTTTGTTACCAAAGCTTTCCTTGCTGCCTTTGATTGTTAAAAAGCCTTTTTTAAACACATTTGTTTTTTGTTGAGTTTTCATTCTTTGTAGGGTGTCAACTTGCAAAAAGTGTTTCTTGCTTGTTGTTTCAATCGCAAAGTGTCAGTTTTTGGTGAGAGCATTTTTAATAAGACTTTTTTGTTGCTACTTTGAAGTGAACTTTTTGAAAAGTTTTTGTTTTTCTTTCTTGAACTTGCTTTTCATTTAGTTTCCTTTTGGTGAATGAAAGTGTTATATGTTATCTTGAGTTTTTCTTTTAGTATTTAGATGAAATGAATTTTAGTATCTCATATTCCATCTAAATATTATAAGTGGCAAAATAAAATTTGATAAACAAAGCAACTTTCATTTCTTGTTATGGTAGTTTTCAATCTTGCATCAAACATTTAGTTTTGCATTAGGTTAGATTTGCATCTCTTTAGGCATAAAATAGTTTTGTTAACTTTTGAGTGTGAAGTGTGAATGAAAAGAAAAGAAAAGAAAAGTTTATTTCATTAGAAGTTTCCTTTCGAACCCTGTAGAGATTACTTTTCATCGAAAAACAATGACAAAGTGCATACGCATATAGTTAAGTTTTATTAATTTCTTTTGCGTCGAAGAAAACACCACTAGTTT